>BPLR01007933.1:0-78758 GCA_021605095.1 Caerostris extrusa | reverse complement strand
GTGATTCTCTTTTTATCTGATTTTATATGTTATGAACCCTGATTCAAATAAAATATTTAAAATCTACATCTAAACTATTTTTGCGTTTTGTGTACGGCTATTTTTTGACGATTTATTATTTTGATTAGAACTAGACTAAGTGTGTAGGAAGTAGCAGATACCTATAAGATACCCTTGAGTGAGTTACTTAATAAAAGTGGTCTGTCTGAGTATGGTGCAGTGGGATAATAAAATTCAAGGTATACATACCATTTTTTTTTAAACTGGGGTTAGTTTTTAGTAATTCTGCATGTTTTAGAAGCTATTAAATCCTCTGTTGTGTAAAATTTTACCTGAAGAAAACATCATCAAAGTAAGAGTTTTGGTTTGGGGATCACTTTTACTGCAGTTCATGCTTTTGTAGTTTTCCATTGTATTTTTCTTTTGATAAAGAATGTGCTGAAGGAATTTCAATGAAAGGACATATTTTTCTTTTAAATTTATGTTGCATTTTTTTTTGTTTGAGTGTTTAAAGGAATGCAAATACATTATAATCCTTTCAAAAGCTTATGGAAATTGTTGAAAAATAATATTAATATGTCATTTAGTGGAGCTTTTCAATTTGTGATTTCCAATTTTGTTCGATCAAGGAATGTAATTTAAAAATATATTTTGTTAAAAGGCTGATTTATTTTGAAAATTTTAAAAATGTTTGTAGCTTAATAAGGTAAGTTCTTTGTTTTCCCCAAATCAATGACACTTTCACTCAAAGTTAATTTTGAAAAATTTCTAATTTTATATTAATGATTTAATTATTTTAAGCTATCAGTTAAGTTTTTCACTGTCTTCTTATTGATTTTCAAAACAAAGGGAATTCCCCGTATTTTTAACTACATGCACGAAACCTTACCAAATGTTACTCTTACACTTTTGATTTTATTATGATTTTACAGTCAGTTTAATTCAAATTTATTGCTTATAAAATGTTGTTAAACAAGTAAATATACATTAGGCACTCTATCGAAAAACAAAATATTGTAAAAAACACTTGGAAAGCTCTTGTGTTAGCTAAGCAAAAGAAACACACGAATGAGGTACCACATTTATAAATCATGATGCAAACCATAGTAAATGCTCCGCCCAGTGTAACTTTACATTGGCGCGGTGTGAATAACATGTTTTTACAAATAAATAAAATGTGCAAATTATTTAGAAATTTTTAAATTCTATTGTGCTTTAAGATTGAAGCATATTAGTATCAACTTTAAGTACATATAATGTTACCCTTTACTAACCCATAATGGGGTAACCTTATATGGAGTTTTTTAAAATGGTAGTATTCTTACCACACTAGCAAACCTATTTGCCTGCATGCTTTTAAACTGTTTCTCAAAAATAATGTATTAGTAATTAGAAAGATTTAGAAATTATAAATATAAAACATATTAGGGTGTTTAAATTAAAAGAAATGAACGTTGTTGGGTACAAAGCTATAAACTGATCATATCAGTCTGCTAAGTATTTTTAGTGTTTTTGATACTATATTTTGAATGAAAATGATGTTAAACTGTTGCAAGAAGCGAAAAGTGTTTATAGTTGCTTTTTAACCTTGTAAATTATCATTCAAGTGTTACCTGATACACTTTACATAGAAACATGGGTAGAGTACTTTATAATATGCAAAATATATAATGTGAAATAAATGAGGGATATTCACCTGTTAATCTCAGTAACAGTAAATATGCATTTGAGACCGAGTCTTTGGCAAACATACTTCTTCGAAAAAAGTGCACAGCGCGCTATGAGTTGTTGCGTGCAAACCCGATGGCTCACGAGATTGTTTTCAACCTTATCAAAGGGAAATAAAATTACAGATGTGACGAATGTTTCAGCCAGTTCAGGCGGAATCATCTATTTTTTTAAAAGGAGAACCATTTTTTTCCCTAAACTATTGTGCGATTGCAACAATCATTTCATCATCAGATCAATTTATTTTCTTCATCTCTTATACAAACAACCTACAGTCTTTCAAGAAGATAAGTTTCTTTATAGATCAAATAAAATGTTAGTGTGCTGCACATTAAATCTAACTCTTTGCTCAAGAAATTCAGCGAGGGTTTAAGAGCGATAAAAAGTTAGTGACACTGCCGACCAAGAAGCAGAGAGAATAAATCCACGCCCCAATAACTTCCACTCTGTCTTCCTACTCTGTGGACAAAGACGGTCTGCCCGGCACTGGCTTTTTCCAAGTTCCTGATTTCTTCACCAGGCATCAAGTGTGGATTTAAAAATTTTGACCCACAGATCATGGTGTTTTTAGTGAGCAGTTTCATTTCCATTATTGATCTCTACAATTTATTACTTCATGCTGTGTATAATACAATAGAAAAGAGCGTCAATAAATATAAGGTTCAAGAAAACAGTGTTAAATAAGAGGAGTATGAAGGGAAGATTTAGCTTTGTGTTATATCTCATTTTTAAGATGTGAGTTAAGATAATTGTTTTGTGAAGAGATTCAACATATACTCAGAATAAAAAAAATTCCTATTGCGTTTTCAGCTTAACTATTATGTATTTCAGCCGTTGTATTCTCGTTGCCATGTATGTGTTTACTTTGCCCAAAATGGTAATAAATTCAGCATGACAGTGAAGATAATTTGAAGCCATTGATTTGGCCTTCTCTTTTGAGTTAACCACAGGCTCAGGAGATTTTTCCTATCTTGATGTTTACATGGTTCTTATCAATAAAATACATTTAAAAAATCATAAAAGTATATATTTACAAAAAGTGGTCCCAAAAACTAATTGAAATAATTATATAAATGAGAATATAGTTTTTGAGGGGCATCGAGGAATTTATAGGAAACAATTTTTCTTAAAAGAGTATTACTTATTTCGTTTTTAAAGGTTTAAGAAATTTTTCATTTCTTTATTACTTTAAACGCATATAAAAAAGGCAATGCTTCAAATAAATTTAGACAACGACAGTTATAGAATAAAACTTCCTCTCACAATAAAAAGTTTTCTAAAAATTTATTCTTTATGACAACTTTAATTTCTATTTGAAATTAAAGATTTAAAACCTTTATTTTAGAACGATAAATAAAAATTATCCTCCTCATAAACTATTTGGATTACCTAATTTTCTTGATTGATTTTAAAGCAAATGGAAAAAAAAAAAATTATTTCTTTTAAATTTAAAATTTGAAATAATTTGATCATAAATCAGCTAAAGTTTATGGGCATTTGATGTTTTTACTAGAATTTGAAACACATAAATTGAAAAAAAAAAAACATCTTTCTTGTGCATATAAAACTTTTAAAATTACGACATAAAAAGAACATTTATTATAACAGACAATAACAAAAAGATACAAAAGCAATACTAGTGTGTGTAAACCCAAATAATGCCACAGATTTGCCTTTGAAATTATTTTTACTTTTCTTGAATTTGTGGCACTCTAGACCCAGTAACTCCAATACATTTCTTTGAATTTTTTTCTCAGGTAGTCATTAACCTTGGTTCAACGTTTTTTTTTTTTTTTTTTTTGAAGAAATGTCTTGAATAAAGAAATCTTTTACTGTTACAACAAACAAATCTGTGAAAAGAACGGGAAAACTTTACTGATGAAAACTTTACTGATGAAACTTTACTGATGAAATAATTTTTAAATTTAACTTTGTCTTATTAAAATCTCTTTCGAACATTTCATTATTTTTTATCCCAAAGGTAAAGCAAAATTTTGTCCAAAAAATGTTAGAAAGCCCTTTGGAAAAATATGAAGACTCAAAGGATATATCCTTTTGCTTCGCTAATGCTTTGTACAAAGTTATCTCGAACAAGTTGTTTTTAGTTTTTTATTTGCATATTCATGAAGTATTTTCCTGTATACATGACGCCTTCGCTTTTATGAATGTATATTTAAACTGACATATAAATAATTTGAAATCAGCTTTCTAAAATCTTACAATATGTTTTTTTTTTAAACCATCCCCAATAAAGTTGTTTTATTAAAATTAATTATATATTATTAATAACAGTTGTTTAAACAACAATGAAGCCAAACAAAATAAATTATTTTATTGCATTAATTATGGAGGCTGTTTTTGTATATATGTTGCAAGTTATTTTATGAATTATTAAATAATTATCAGTTAATATATGAGTTATAACATTATATTAAATTTATAATTTAACAACGTTAATTAAAGAACATTTGCATTAAATTGTTATTTGCATTAAAAATCTAAAATAAATTTCTTGATTAAACAATATATTATTAAGTACTATGCAATATCTCAAAACGGATCATATTTTGAATAAAGTATATATATAACTTTTTAATCCATCGATCGTCATTTAATTTGAAAATACCACAAATCGACCATAAGTATATTAATAAATTAAGACTAAATTTTTTTTTTGAAGTAAGCGTATCGGGATTTTTATTAAAAGTCATATAAACGTTACACATTTTGATTTATTAACGTTATTTTTATTATAACATTTATATGTAACGATCAGTGTAGAAATGATTAAAATTTTATGTTCAAAATTTAATTTAATTGTGATTAAAATTTTAATATTTTGTAAATTTAAGACTGTTTTTTAATTTTTAATGCGTGATAATTATCTAATAATAAATTAAATTTTAGCATTGATGAAACCATAGCATATGTAGATGAAATCACAGCATATATAGATGAAACCATAGCATATAATTGAATTTAAATTTTAAAAATACACATTTATAATAAAAGTTAAAATATCTATTAATGAACAAATTGAAAATATACACGCTTAAAAAAATTATAACACCAAAGTTTTTCTACGAAAAAAAAAATGGAAAAATAATCAAATTGTTTTACCACATTTTTTTTTTCTCGCTAAACTGCCTCTAAATGCAATAATAAAAGCAAAGCAAACTTAGAAAACTTTTCTAACCTGCCGGAAGGAATGATGTATGGTTACATGGGTCATTTACTCCTTAGAGTCAGAAATACTGCTAAGATGTTATTCAGTATAAACAACACTATTCTTATTAGAAAAATTATCAGGACTTTTGTGAAAATCTTATGGTAGTTCCTTTTTGAAGATTTGCCAGGTCATTAAATTTAAAATAACAAATTGAGGTTTTTCTGAAATTATTATACATAATTTTTATTTAATCGTTAACTTCTTTTAGTGTAAATATGTATAAAATAAAATTTGAAATTTTTAAACGTACTGCTAAGGCTTTTATAGAGCGCCAAATAATTTCATTGGAATTGTTATTTTTATAATAGGATAAACATAGCAACTTTTTTCATTAAAGTGTATCTACAAGATAATGGTAATTTGTATTTACGCGCAGAGTATATAGCAATCCAGTTAAAGAAACAACAATTTCACTGACCTGTTATATATCGTTTCAGAGTTTATTTTTACGCCTAAGATGAAAATAACTGTAGTAAATATCCAAATAAATATGAATCAAAATACGTTATCATATTAGCAAATCAAATTATCATATTAGTTAATCACATTAGCATTAGATTAATCACATTAGCATTAGTTAATCACATTAGCAAATTATTAAATAAAGTTTTAAGTTAAATGAGAGTTAAAATATTTATTTTAATGCAAAAATGTATTGTAATTTTATTGTAAACTTTAAAATAATGCAAAGAAATGTTAAAAAAAAAGACATCTTTCAAATATGTACATGGGGTATCGTTTTAATACACGTAGAAAATTGCTACAAAAATTTGATACTATTTTAATCTAGTATGAAGTAATATTTATATGCGAGTATTAACAATAACTTCATATCAACAATTAACACAAAGAAATAAATTTTAAATTGATACAATATTTTACACCAAATGATTAAACCAATACAATAAAATTATAACATAATTTCTAGTGAGCATAACATAATTTTTAGATATAATAAATAGAAAAGAACTTTTTTACACTGCCTTTTATAAAATGGATTATTATATGTATCTTACATTGAATCTTATGATTTAAACTTATAATGTAAACTATATAGAAACAGAAGTTAATTTTTATTTTATTTTATCATTATACAGCATGTATCGCTTCAGTGACCTCCGTAATAATACAAATTTGCCATATATATTTCCGTAAATGCTGTGGTATTTATTTAAGTACGATGAACTTTAGTAAAAACATATACTATTATTTAGTACATACAATTTAAATATATAAAAACTTATAGTTATTTTATTATATGTAGTTCTCTAACAAATAGTTATTTTCGTACTGTTTACTTATGCCTAATGAATATCTTACCAACGGAATATTATGGTTCTTTCTACCATCAGGAAAGCATAGTTTAATCCTAACTTTAAGTAGATATTCCAACGAAATGTAAGTAAATGACTTATATTTCGAAACCCTTTTAGAAAAGACAAGAAGAATTGGAAACAGGATATAGTTGTAACTATAACTCCCTTAGGCATTCGAACATTTCTAGAACTACGAACTTTAAAATCCTATTTCTTCCCTGTCAATTTATGGCAGTTTCGCGTTATTAAATAAGAACATCCTATGTAATTTTCTCTTCTGGAATTCGCGAGTAGAATAAACGAATTAATATTTCATATTGATTAAAATTAATTAATTTTTCTGTCCTAATTATGTTTTGAGATATAAGGATAGAAATAATAATTTTTACAAAAAGTGAAAAAAAGTGGTAATAAAGTAATAGTGAAAAAAAGTAATTGTAATAAAGTAATAAATAAGCAAAACAATTGTAATAAAGTAATAAATAAGTAAAGTAATTGTTAAAATTAATTGTCATAAAGTAAACACATAATTAGCGAACTCTATTAATAATTGCGGAAATATGTTACAAATCATCCAAAAGGCAACACCATGAAGGAAGTATCTAAACGAAGTGAAATTTGGACCATGTGTATAGCAATAGTATAAACAAACTATTATCATTTCAGTGCAGATGCGCTTTAGTGCCACTTACAAGCACTATATAAATGGAAAACAGAAGGCATTTTTTTAAACGATAGAATTGTTTTTCGTGGCATTTTTTTATGTGTGTGCATGTGAAGAACTTTAGTGTGTCCCCATAAAAGAATAAGGGCATCAACGCAGCATATTTCTGAGTTTGGCAGATGATATAACTGTAACCTATAGAGATAATGAATAATCCTTCCTCCACATGAGGTGATGTGTCGCACTGCAACATCAGGAAGCATACATCAAGAAATAAGGTCTTCTGCGCAACAATCTGTGTGAGCTCGTGTCTTTCGACATCGCTTACAGTACAAGGGAATTTTGGCAAACCGTCCATTGCTGCGATTACATCCGACTACAAGCGTGTGGACCTACAATGGTGCGATGAACGTCGGATATGGATAAATGAATGTCACGACATTATCTTTTCAAAAATGTCACGATTTTGTCTACAACGCTGTGATCATCATATCCGAATCTGGTGTATCCATGGTAAAGAGTTTCAAAACTTTTGCAGTATTCATCGTTCTATAGATCTTTTGGTATTATGGTTTAGGATAACATTGAAATTTATTTCATCTCTCCCTTTTATACGCATTGCCAGTTAAGCACTATATCTGGGAGCTCATTGTCCTACTTTACTTTCAAGACTTGCATGCAGCTATATTTCAATATGCAAGGAGAATAATTAAAAGCTCGTGACACGCAGTGTTCCACAATTCTACTGACAGTTACTTGCTAAGTTGCAGTTGCTACTTTGGATTATCAACTTTAGATTGCTTTGGATTATTCGAAATGTCGTTCCTCGAACATATCTGGTGGATGATTGGCAAACGACTGGCTTAGCATAAACCACCAGTTGTCATATCAGTTTGGCAATGTGGGAAATAGCATGGACTGGCATATTCCAAGTACACATCAAAAGCCTCTTTTTCATTCAATGTCAAGGCATGTAGCAACAGTTGTTCCTAGCCTTGTCGGCTACATAAAATACTGATTCCTTTGTGTTCCTAACTCAAAAGGAGCTATATTCTCGATCATTTCCCTCATCAATCAGAAGCTCATCAATCATTCTTCTCTCATCTCGATCATCATTTTGTACTTTTGAGCTATTTGTCTAATAATTTTGACTTTGATGTCTAGTATCCTTCTTGGTGTTGCATTTTGGATGTCCAGCAGTGTATGTTATGTTTCAAAGATTCCTTAAAATTTATTAATAATAAATATTGTTCTCTCTTTCTACTTTTTTAATGTGAGAATTTCTAGAAAAATTTTCAAGTCTATTCTATGTTATTGTTCTTCTCTCAATACATCAAAATATAAAACGATAATTACAAAAACCCAAACCTTCATAGGTTATTATTTAAAATGACTATCACATTTTTCAAAAGTACATTTTATCAAGCAACGCCAAACTCGTAAACAGAAGAAATTTAATTAAAAATTGAGAATTTCATTAAATATAAACCAGACTAAAACCCAGTCTAAACCGGACTAATAAAAATGGAAACTGTTATGCTATATTAAGTCAAATGATTTTAATCCGTAGAAATTACTATTCAGTAATTTATTAAAGAATTACACCAGTTGATAGTAAATGGCAATCAAAGATTTATAATCTTTAAAGAGTGGTATTAGGGACAATAATGTTCATTGGGCGATTCAAGTTCCATCAAACAAGTGGCTGGTAGTATCACAATTACGTGATCTTCCACGTATCCCCAGAGAAAAACTAAAGGAAGTTACATCTTGTAAACAAGAAAGAAGCAATTCGCTTTAACTAATCAACATAGGATAGGAATGCTTGTACAGGTAATCATACGCACTCATTAACCAAAGGACCATTGTGTTGGAAACAATGTTACGTTGATGGCTTCCAATCTGGAGAATTGCAAGGAAACTCTAACACATATAAATAACTGTCATCATTTACAACCCTTTCGGGGACAAAAATGCTGAGACCATGTCACGCTAAGAGTAAATGTAATAATATGGGTTTTAAATATAAATATATAGCAAATAATTTTTTTTCTATTTGCAGATAATTTTTATTTTGCTATTTTACTTAACATGAATGATTTGTAATAAATAAACTAATCTAATATATAGGAAAGACATCCATTTCTTTGTATTTATTGTTAAATAAATATCCATGAAAAATCCTTTTTCTCAATTTTACTTTTGTTTTTTAATGCAATGCATTTTTATAAAAGTTGTTTTTAACAATTATGTTAAAAATATATATTATTATTATTATATCATGAAGAAATTATTTTCCGAGTTTCAAATGTGTATTTATTTAATTATAATTTTAATACATAAAACACTTTTCATCAATACATGAATATTATATTTATTCGTGGGTTTTTAAAAATATTATTTTATTATTTCTTAAAACAGAAAAAGTATTGCTTGTTTTTGTTTCATTCATAAAATGCATAGTTTATGAGCAGGATATACTTTTCAAATCAGTTCATAAATATTTATATAAAAATCCATTTGGAAAATTCACAAAATGATTTTCTGATTTATTTGTTTCAAATCTTAGTATTATGAAATTTTTTAATGTCATTTAGCCATTAAAACTACAATAAAATTTATGTATGGTATTCTGTCATTCATATATTTCTATAAAATTGTTTTGGTTGTATTCTGTTCTTTTTGTGAAATAAATCCACGAATCTAATTGTTCATTCACTCTTACTTTCATTCATAATTTTAGAAAGTTTCAGTGAGATTTTTTAACAGAAAGTTTTTAAATAAGAATTTCCATAAGATAAAATCTCGAAAATCGCATTGCAATGGTATGAACTTAAGAAAATAATTATTTTACTTATGGAATTTTTAAATTAAGAATAAATTTGTCAAATTTATTTTCCTTCATTTCTTTGGAAGATATATTACATATAATAAATAAAAGTCTTGTATGAATATAACAATTCACATAACTGAGCAATAGTCTTTAACAAACTGTTCTCAAACGTCCATTACATTTTTTTAGCTGATGCATTGTCAAATTTATAAATTTATATCAGTTAAAACTTTTAACAAAATATCTTACAAATTGTGAATTCCTTCTTTAAATGTGAAATCCACAGATAACTAGAAAATTATATTTCAGTAATATAAAGAGAAAGATGAATTATTTATAGTGTTTGTTTTTGTCTTATTTAATAATCTTTGATGTAAGATTGTAGGGAATTTCATTTAGACGAAGAGTCGTGGTTAACTCTTTTCATCCATTAATCATCATTGAATAGTGTTAGTCCACATTTCCACATAGTATCATAGTTAGTCCACATAGTATCATTGTTAGTCCACATTTCTTCTGCAACTGTAAATTAAGAAGTAGTAAACATTTTATTACTCATTCCTCTTGAGTGAAATAAATATCAATTTTTAGTAGTGGCTGCCTAGAAACTAGACGTTACATTTATAATTACATTTTACATTTTTATTGGTTTCTATAATTATAATCTCTCACATTTTTGAAAACAAATAAATCTGTACCTTTTTCGTAAGACGTAAGACAACTATTGAAATAGCACTACCATAACGATAACATCTCATCTGTGAACTTTATATATCATTTTGAACTAATTTATTTTTTTTTATATCATTACTAATTTTTGAACTTTATATTTTATTCTTACTACTAATATCAGAAAATATCCGGTGAATATTTAGGTAGCCTTTTTTCTATGAAAGAAAAGTCAAAAAAGGTTTCAGTATTTTTTCCATTTTTTAAAGTACTATTCTGAATATCATTTGTATATTTATATGTTAAAAAACTGAACATTAGATTTTTATTCAAATACCTGTTAATTTTTTAACGTTCGATCATTTTAAAATGAAATTCATTTCGAAAAGTAAATATATAATATTTATAAACATTTGCATATGCTTTTTAAAATTTTTTTTTTTTTAAATAAAGCATGAAAACTTTATTTACGGTGACACGAAATCTTCTCGTAACATTACTGATTATAAAAGAATTTAATTTTTCTCTTATGAGCTGCAATTTTTCCACTATAGAAATTTCATC
Source organism: Caerostris extrusa (assembly GCA_021605095.1). Lineage (NCBI taxonomy): Eukaryota > Metazoa > Arthropoda > Arachnida > Araneae > Araneidae > Caerostris > Caerostris extrusa. Next base: position 67,755 of record BPLR01007933.1, on the reverse strand, counting down.
AACGAAGACATAGATAAAAAAAGAACCCATTGACATTTTGAAGTATGAAGATTTTAAATTTAGGTTCATTTTAAAATGTTTAAATTTCATTTAAAAATTCAATTAAAATTTTTTTGACATTTTTAAGTAGATAAACTGCTAATTATTTCTGAATTTAAAAAAATATTAAATACATATAGTGCTGAATATAAACAAAGCTTCTGTTTGTAATGCGAGTTAAGGTATAATAAAAATTCCATATGTTAATAAAGATATGAAAGAACAGCATATTTCACATTTTTCTCAAAATAATTACATTAAGCAATTGTAACGTGTGTTTAACAATCTTGTTTCTTGTGTATAAATTATTTAACAATGAAATATTTCATGATCTTTATCTTGAGTTATATTTTAGATTCATACTTTAAGATTTGCTACATAATCTGGTCATGCTTTTTTACAATCCTGACATTTTGAAATGCAAGGTATATTTCTTGTGGAATAATAAAAATTTGCAATACGCTTTCATTTATAATATAACAAGCAAAGCCGGCAATGATTCGTTGTTGCTAAATACGAGTTTATATATGAATTAAATAAATGCAATTGAAGTTCTATATCAATTAATGTATTCATTTAAATTGATATTAATTTAATTACGTGTGATAATTCATTTCATTCCTTCATTCATATTTCATTGCTGTTTTATTTTTGATATTTCCTCCTTCTTTTCAGCAGGTTAAATTATTTGGTTGCGATTGAAAATCCAATCTTGTAGTATTGCGTTCATGAACTTCAAAATCTTAGGACAAAATTTTTTTTTGAACAGCAATCGAAATGTGAAAAAAAAAAATCCAATCTTCCATTAACACTAAAAACAACAGTGGATCATATCGGATTTCATTCAAACAACTCTCTAAATCTTCAGGCACTAATAAGAACATACTGGAATTTTCAGCAAGATCGGTCGAGTAGTTTTTAGAGTATACATTCTTTGAAGCTTTATATATATCAATAATTCATTCCCGAAATCCATCCATAGTTGGTTATCCCCCTCGTCGTTGTCAAGTGTACAAACATTCATTTCGTAGTGCCTTTTCTTTTACATAGTGCGACAATGTCAGTTATGATGGGGTCTTATGTTGAACCAGGAATCTGCATACCTTGTTCTCTTCCAGTTTCGAGGGATTTTCAGTAGGCTGGGATCAAAGCCATGCTCTGTTAAGCGCCACAGTTGCTTTCTCTTTTTTTTTTTTTTTTTTTTTTTTTTTTTAGTCTGTCTAGTGCAAGCGAATTGCGTGCTGCAGGTACCGTTCCAACACAATATATGGTTTTTTCGCTACGTAGATCCCATTCCAATAATAAAGTAGGCGTTGCCTTTGAATGTTTCGACATTTTCTCACCGCCACCATAATTGTTAGAGTTTAATTGTTGATTTTTATATGATTCTTGAGCACATACCTCAAAATACCTAAACCAAATTTTGTTCAGTTTCTGTGAACGGTATGATAGCTAGCTGCTCATATATCCAGAAAGTTGTTCTTTATAATCTATATATTTATCTATCTATATACAAATATATGAGAGAGAGGAGCGAGAAATATGTTATGTATATAAATAGTTTTTTTTATTAAAATGTATGCCATACGTGTTTTTATATCTTCTCACAAACTTCAGGTAATACAGGACTATATACGTAGGTTTAATTAATGACTTGTTTAATTTCATCTAAGCTGATTTCTTTTTTTTTTTTTTTTTTTGAACATCTCTCATATATTTTTACATTAATGAATGATCAATATTTTAAATTTACGAAATTCATAAATTAATTAGACTGTTTCTTTTGCATAGTGATAAGGAGCTAATCACTACTTTTCTTGAAGAGAAAATCAAGCGTGAAAAGCATTCCTTACATTTCTTGATATATAACAAGAATTGTAAAAATATATTTTAATAATAATTTGATTATGTCACAAAAAAATAACTATATTTTAAAAATTCAATACAAATATATTTCCAGTTATTACTTACTACATATAAGAAAATATTGCTTATGATAAGCTATTTAAATACTAAGCTATTATTCACTGCCTGCAGCACAAAACACGGTCCTCTAGGCCTGTTATTGCATTCCACTGCACTGTCGTTTAAACTATCAGACTTATAAGCTTCCTTCTCCATCAAGTCTAATAAATCATTCCGGCATTTACGAGTTCGTACTAATTGCAGCGATCCAGATAGAAAATATTGAAGTCAATAATAATAAATGCCGTATATCAAATATTTATAAGTTAATTTGAAAAAAAAAAACGATATCAGGTATGCATATTATCGACTATATTTTTATTTATTATCAAACTCGTCCAGAGTTATGTAACAAATAACGGTTTTCTTCTTATACATCATCAATTTAAACTGCTCTGAGTTTCATCGAATTTATTGTTAATTCACTCAAATGTAGCTAAGTATTATTGATCTGCGAAATATGTACGATAGGTAACAAATGACATTTGAAGTAATACGATTGATAAATCCTCACAAATGGTTATTTAAAATAGCGAATCCATAAGAAATGTTTACAGCTTGCATCGAATAATTTGTTTCGTAAATCTGATTGAAAGTGATTCATTAATATTAATTAAATCCTCGCCGTCTTTAGCAAGTAATTAATTATTTAATCGTGTTTTCTGTAGGTTATTCAATTATCAGTTTATGATTTGCTGTTTATCAAATAAATACCCCGCATAAGCAAAATGAAAGAAATAAGCACATTAGTGATAAAATTAAGCCAATATGCGAAAATTTGATTTTAAAAACAATGCCTTATTCAGATTTATTAATTGAAAAATAAATCATTTATATTAAACTAAACATTAAAAAAATTCTGACAAGATTATATATTGTATATTATAATTAAATTAGATTAGAAAGAAAGAAGATTGTATATTATAATTAAATTAGTTAGCATTTGAATTAAATATTCACAATAGTTTGCTACAGAAAATAAAATAGTAATATTAGAAATAAATTAAGTGCATTGATTTTGTGTTTCGTTTTGAAATATTTATCATTAATTTTAAGATACCATATAAGTAATTAAAAATTTTAGCTCAACTATTATTGAATTATTTTTCATATATACATTTATTTTAATTTTTATCATTCAGTGCATATCCAGAATATTTTAATAATATTAATTTGTAAAAGATTAATTTAAAATTAATTGAAATTATATAATTTACATTTTAAATGGGTACATATGTCAGTCCTTATGTATCATATAATAAAAATTAAATGAAGCAAATAAGAATTTATTGAAGATAATTTAATTAAAATTTATTTAAGCAAAATCCGTCTTAATTAGATCACTGTTATAAAACTGAAAAACTTGTAATTAATAATTCTTTAAATAAATGGAAATTAAAATGTGAAAAAATTAAACCAGAATTTCTAAATATTAAATCAAAGTGTTTACTGTTGAAATCCTTTATATTGTAAAAAAAATAAATACAATAAAAAAATAAATAAGTAAATAAATGAAGCACATTTAAAAAAATTCAGTATATACAAGGCATGACAGTAATTTGTTCTGCTTAATATAGTTCAATGGAAAATTAACTTAGCAAACTGACTATCAAAGTTAATATTTTTCAGTAAAAAATAATTAAATTTATTTATTGAATCTGACATTAAGGTGACTTTATTGTGATTAATAAATAGTATTTTATATGGACTATTATTATTTGACAAAACTATGTTTCTTATTGTAAGAAAACAATCGTTATTAAACTTATTTGAATTTGCGAGGCTAAAATGTGTGACTCTATTGTTGTCCATTCGGTTAAATTAATTATACTTAAAATTAATATTTCATTTCTTGTTTTGAAATATAACATATTTAAATTAGCCACAATGACGTTAGTTTTGGTTAAGATAATTTGATTAGTTAGTTAACATAAGTGCTTTTGAAATGTAAGAATAAAGGTTCTATTTTGGCACATTTTGCCCTGGCAAAAAGCCATGATGCTCTAGGAACAATGATCTTAAATATCACAGAACATCATAAAGAAATGTAAATCGACTTCTTTATTGTGAAGCAAATATGAAGTACATGAAAACTCTAAAAATTCTAATGATGACTGATTGGAAGAGCTTCTTCTTTTTATCATTCTACTCGTACCAGTCAGCAAAAACCACAGTAAATAAAAAGTTAAAAGGAGAAAGTTTATAGATAAGTTCGTGAAATGGACGAGGAAGTCTTACAAACTACGAAAGCTGTCAACTCCATACTAGAAAGCCAAAACAACTCTTAAAAAGCGTAAAGATAACTTTATAAATATGAAATTATTTTTAACTTGTTACTTTTTTTATTAAATTATTTAATAGACATAAAAGTATATTTTCTACTGCCCTCCTCCAAAAAAAAAATTGCTTTAAAATCTAAATTTTAGTATTTCACTTATTAATTTAATACTTTTTATACTTTTTTTTTAATTTATATGGTCATCTTATTATTGTATATGCTTCATTATTAATTTATGTGACGAAGTTTTTGTTTGAAATACAATAATTTTACTTCGATTTTATTATGAAATTTTTTCTTTATTAGAAAAATTATCTTAAAAATATGAAAATTAACAACAGAAACTAGAATGATCTTTTAAGCGTCATTAATGTTCTTTTCATTTATTAATTTTCCTTTTTTGTGTGTAAATATAAAAGTCCGATTTTTAAATATTAAAAACGTATGCGATATCGTAAATTGAATATAAATGCAATTCATTTGAAGAAGAAGATCGTTATTTAGGCTTATGTATTTTAAAACATCTATTAGTTATTATTTTGGTACTTTACAAACAGGTACTTCTGCTATAAAAAACAATACCTCATTAGTACTTTTTGACAATTGTTGTTCGCTGTGATATCAAAAAAAAAAAAAAAAAAAAAAAAAATATCGAAAACTTTCAGTCTGTGTTATCACTAAAAAGAATTTCTCAAAATATTGCGACTTGCTAAAACCTTTTTTTTACTAAGAAGTATAAGAAACTGCATAATGTATTTTTTAATGTAAAACCAACTAACTATTATGTGTGCTTGTTTTGCTTCTTAAAAACGTGCTTTTCTCTGAAACTGCATAATATTTATTTCAAATGCAGAATCGACTTAATATGTACTTTTCTATCTTTGACAAATTTTTTTTTTTAATTTTCTTCTTACTATTATATATCAATTTACTGGTTTATCTTACTAGTTTATTTTAACTTTCTTCTTGCTAGTATAGATTACTTGATATATATATATATATATTATATATATATATATTTCTAGTTACTAGTGCTGTTTACTTATTCGATTTAACTCACAATTAAAAATCGTAATTAATTAAAAATAATCACAATTTGAATTAAATCTCAGAATTTTAATTTTAAAACTATACTAATAAATATATCAAATAATATTTTGCATTTATATATACCTTATATATATACACACACCATATTATTACATTAAAATGATTATTGTACATTAAAGTAACCTTTTTTTGTTTATATTAATTTGTTTATTGGACTAATCTGTCTATACAAAAGCACATAATCTGTAAAAGGCAAAGTTGGCAAGGTGAATAAAAATTTCCACAATCAAATAATCAATTTTACTATTGAAAATGCAACAAATTAATAAGAATGTAAAATATAAAATCCACATGACAAATCGTTTTTATAAAATTATATGAAGTGGCATTCAGAATTAGGCAAACGTACATTAACAAAATTTGAAAATGGCTTTCAGAGAAATTTAGTCAGAAAAGAAATTTAATCAAGATGAACTGTAGGGATTCTAGAGTTGATGACATATTTATGCATCATTGAAAATAAATCGCATTAAATTTCCACTTATTCTCATATACAAAGGTCTTTGACGAAGTGGGAACAATCCACTCATTAGAATTTATTAGCTTAGCTTTCATTTCAAGCGATATGAGATCCGTTGATACGAAGAAATACTGAAAATTAAATCAAATTTCAGTATGTTCCTTTTGGAATTTCACTGGATTTTCAACATTTTATGATATGCTACTGTTTGTTTTTCGGATAAAGAAGCTATATTTTACGAAGAAATTCTTAAATACGTGTGTACGCTTCATCAAAGACTGGGTTTCAATGTTACAGAGTAAATATTTAGACAGCAAAGCAAAATGCCAGGAATTAAATCTGATTAAGAATGTTTAAGGAGCTTTTACTATGCATAATTCATTCTCTAAATATATAATGTAGAACAAGTAATCAACTGAAAGATACCATCTTTGATGCGTGGTTTATTTTGAACTTTCCATACATACGGTTATGCATGTAATGATATCATAACTTGGGTTGCCATAATATCCTAAAATGCTTAGTGATTAAATTTATTGTCATTACTTATTAAATATTATTTCGTTGGAGATATAATTCCATAATAATGTTTTATCCCAGTCTAACGTGATTTAAAATGCAGCATGGGTCGTAAAGTATTTTAAATATTGCTTATAATTTAAACGCTAATGTAATGGTTTCAAATTTTTACCTTCATTTTCCTTGCAATGATATAAAAATTCTACCATTTCTCTAGTCTGTTTTCATCCATTATATGTTATAATCCTTTTAATATTTTATTCACTTTATTTTATATATTAGGAATACATGACTAGTAGAGATTTGTTGTTGAAATTAATTAACATATGTATTGGATTGTTATGATATATACTAAATATTTCATTTCTCATGATCAAAACAATAAAATATTTAAATGTATCTACTCCGATATGAAATGGAGAGGATAGGACAGCCTGCTTAAAAATATTTTGCCTATTTAATGACTGATCAAAAAAGAAGTATTTTAATCTTATTTAAATTTGAAAGTAGCCAAATTAACAAAACATTATCACTTAAATAGGATGTTGTAAAAAAATTAAGATCTTTACTGATTTTAAATTTAAAATTGATATTCCCTTATTAAACAGAAATATTTCTAAAATTCATATGATATTCCCTTATTAAAGAGAATTTTTTTTTATGTTTATAAGATATTCATTGAACAGAAATATTTTTGAAATTCATACGATATTCCCTTATTAAATAGAAATTTTTTTGAAATTCATACGATATTCCCTTATTAAACAGAAATCTTTTGAAATTCATAAGATATTCCATTATTAAATAGATTTTTTTTTTTGTGAAATTCATGATATTTAAGACTTTTGTCTAATTTTTCGTTCACATTATTTTTTGTTATTTATTTTCATTTATTTAAGATGATTTAATATTATAAGTAAGAAAAAAATGCAGGAATATTTTCTCATTCACTTTTCTTCGTAGTTACCCCATAGTTTTAGAACATGAATGGATTATGAATATCTAATTATCTGTTTTTATCTTTCCATCCTAAAACCAACACTATCGCTTTAATATACTATTTTCATTGTACAGAAGCAAATATCCATTCATATTGTGACTTTATAAATCAACTTTCTACAAGGATTCCATGCGTTTGAAACTAAGAAATATAATCTTGCCGAGCATTGACTTAAGAACAGGATTAGTGAAAATTTCAAATGATGTATGCCTCCTACTTCAGTAATTACCCGTTATTAATTAGGCCGATCACCATATGGCAGAAGGATTGGCCACTGTGACATTCGGCACGGCGCTTTGTTTATCTCATTGGCAATCGTTTCTGCATGTGTTGGCGAGTACAATAGTGTCATGCAACCGCAATAGTTCTGAGTGATCCATATCATAAAATTCATTTCTAATATGCAACCGAGTCAGAACTATTCAGCTGGTATTTGGTATTTAATCTCTTCTATAAATGACATTGAAATTTCTATGGTTGTGACATCATGCATATTCCCATTTGTTATTTGTGGCATGCTACTGAATTGAATATATTGATAATAAATTAAATACATAGAGGAGTTCAGTAATTCTAACTTTCCACATACTGATTATTATGAGTGCTTTTAAAACCATGGATTCTTTATTCATTTGTGAATGTGTTTTTATGTAATGCTTTGTAGAATTAAATTTAAATTAATTAAGCATTTTAAGCATGTTTGATTTTATCGATCTAATACATAAAAATATTATAAATGAATGACTAATGATTTTTGAATTATTAAGTATATCATATAGTATAGAACAATTATAGTTTTTGATTGATTTGACTATGTTATTTTTTTCTTATTTTAATGCTGGAGCTTTTGATTTATCTGCAAGTGAACAATGGTTCCACTAGTCTTGTTTATAACTTTGTAATAGATAACACATTTTCGATAATTCAACGTCGTTCCTTGGAATAGTACAGAAAAAAATGAGAATAATGATTTTAAATTTAAATATTACATATTTTAATATTTGATATTAAATGATTTTAAATTTAAAAAAGGATAATTCTTTATTAAAAAGAATTTTTTTGGAATTCATAACATTTATGGTTTTTGTCTAATAAGTTCGTTCACATTATTTTTTGTTAATTTATTTTATTTATTTAAAGTAATTTAATTAGGACAAAATACTGCACGACCTTCTCATCCGTTTTTCCTTGTATTTGCCACGTAGTTTGAGAACAGGAATGGATTATGAATATCTAATTATATGTTTTTAACTTTCCATCCTAAAATCATATAATATTAACATTTTTACTATTTATTAATATTTTACTACTATTATATTAATATACTATGTACACTCTACAGAAGCAAATAGCCATTCATATTGTAACTTTATAAATAAACTTTCTACAAGGATTCTATCCGTTTGAAACTAAGAAATATAATCTCGCCGAGCATTGACTTAAGGATAGGATTAGTGAAAATTCCACGTGATGTATGCCTCCTACTTCAGTAATTACCCATTATTAATTAGGCCGATCACCATATGACAGAAGGATTGGCCACTGTGACATTTCGGCACGGCGCTTTGTTTATCTCATTGGCAATCGTTTCTGCATGTGTTGGCGAGTACAATAGTGTCATGCAACCGCAATAGTTCTGAGTGATCCATATCATAAAATTCATTTCTAATACGCAACCGAGTCAGAACTATTCAGCTGGTATTTGGTATTTAATCTCTTCTATAAATGACATTGAAATTTCTATGGTTGTGACATCATGCATATTCCCATTTGTTATTTGTGGCATGCTACTGAATTGAATATATAGATAATAAATTAAATACACAGTAGAGTTCAGTAATTCTAACTATCCGCATGATGATTATTATGAGTGCGTTTCTGTAAGTGCTTTTCAAAACCATGGATTCTTTATTCCTTTGTAAATGTGTTTTCAAATGTTATTTAATATTTATATAATGTTTTGTGGAATTTTATTAAAATTAAGTAAGCACATTTGTTAGATTTTATCGATCTAATATATAATAAATTTTTATCGCTCTAATAATATATAAAATTTATCGATCTAATCGAGATTTTATCGATCCATTATAAAACTATAAATGAATGAATAATAAGATTTGATTTATTACGCATAGCATATAGTGCAGAACAATTATAGTTTTGATTGATTTGACAATGTTATTCTTTTCTTGTTTTAATGCGGGGGCTTTTGATTTATCTACAAGTGAACAATGGTTCCACTAGTCTTGTAAATAACTTTATGATAATAACACATTTTCGATATTTTAAAGTCATTTCATGAAATTGTACAGAAAAATGTGAGATTAATACCATCTGGAAGTTTTATGATTAACTGTACTACATTTTTTTGTCATTAAGAAAAATAAGTAAATTTCACCCAGATAGTCCAGTTGTCGATGTGGGACAGTTTCTCACAATAAAATAAAACAGTAAAAGATTGAAGAAGATCAAGAATATAAAATATTAAAAGATTGATAATTTTTTTACTGACTGTAAAATGTAATAACTTGGAATAAAAATTAAAAAATGATACATCAGTGGAGCAATCAAACTTCTTTAACCTGGGGAAGATTCACCCTCTTTGCATTCTAACTAATAAGCACAATCACTGGGTTACGAATCGGGCTTAGACTAAATTATTGAAGCAGAAATATTATATTTCTATAACTCGCAATAGTGAAATGCAATATAATAATTTGAAGTGAAAAGATAAATAATAAAGTTTAATACGAATAAAATAAGTTCCAGTTAGTGTTTAAAATCTTTTTATTTCAATTATAAATTGATATAAATAGCACGATAATAGTATATGATAAAAAGTTTTGTACGAAAAACGAAGGTTTCTTTAAAATTTATACATTTAAATATTTATATTTTTTGGCGTTTAATGCTTTTGTTCTTAAATTAAAGATTGTAAGAAATAATAAAATGTAGAATAATAATCAATCCACAGAAATTTAAAAAAATCCTATTTATTTTAAAAATAAATGGTATCTGACAAAAATGTCAAATATAAACTCAATGGAATAAAATAAAAAAAAATCTGTGCAAGTTCTTAACATAAAATTATATATGTTCATACATATTTTTTTTTTTCTGCAGAGAAACAATTTGATAATTATATTCTAATAATACTTTGATAGAAGTAAGTTAATTATCATGATTTCATAAAAATTATTATGCACTAGTTTCATGAGACTTATTAAAAACCACTCAATCATCATAATTACTTTATTTATATCTTTATTCGCAAATTTTCAATTATGAACTTTTTAACATAATGTAACATAAAACTACCTGGTATTTCCATATCTTTTAAAAAGTGACACCATAAAATCAATCATTACTTGACCAGATTTTTTTTTATGTTTTAAGAGAAGTTATTTTTATATTTATGCTATTTTAATATTGTTATGGAAGTTTTTTTTTTTTTTTTAATAATTCAGATGTGTTTATCAGAATCTTATAAAATCAAGTGATAATAATGTAAAAAATAAGTTCTTCACCAATTCAAAATTTTCAGTTCCGAAAATTTATTTCAGTTAAATTAATTTTTATGGTGATATTTTCATTTGTTATGAATAGCTAAAGAAATAAGATAAATTAATTCTCACATTTTTATGAATAAATAGCAAAATAAGAATAATTTAGCTCCCCCTTTTTTAATAAGCATTGAGATCTAAATGTATCAGATTTAGATTTAAAAAGTCACATATTTTGATAAATTGTAAGAAAATTAACCATAGTAACTTATTTTATATCATATTACAATTTTCCAAAATTAATATTTCTTTATTATTATTGCTTTTAACGTTGATATAAATTATCTACAGTAACATCAGTTTTAAAATAATGTAGATATATTTCGCATAATACCAATGGATATTTATTGACTACAAAATATTGTTTAAATTATCCACTGATGAAATGTATCTGAATTATTCATTTGAATAAATATTTCGTTGAAATTCTACATTTCAAAACAATTCAATACTTATGAAAACTGCTATATTTAAAAAAATATGTAATTCTAAAAAAATTGAAATTATTTATTGTCAATATTATCATTTATTATTTTTTTCAGAATATAAAACTATTCCATAACAGTAGAAACGCAGAGTAATATCTTAGTCCAATATATATTTTATTAGTATATGAAAAATCCTCTAAATAAACGAGAGTTACAGCATATCTTTTATGCTTTATTTATCTATGCATAATATATATATAGTCTTAATATATTGATGAAGTTGTATCCTTATCTTTGAGATATATATCGTTGCAACTAATTTCTTTGAGCTAGCACAATCCTGTTTATTTCGAAATCAAAAAATATATATCAAATAAAAGATCCTTCAAAAACATATATGACATGAAAAGGAAAAAAATCATAGCTCCAAATTTGTTATGCAGACAAACAGAATATAATAAAAGAAAACTGCAAATTTTATTATGTGCCAATTCTAGTAACAAACAACTCAACATTTTGTATTTCTGATATTCAGATATATTTTTATAACATAAGTTATATAAGTAAAATCAGAAAAGCATATTCACAAAATGGAAACTATAATTGAATTTTTTATAGTTTTTATATTTTATAAATATATGCATTTAATATTTTATGCTTTTATACTTTTTTGAATATATCTTTATACTTTTATATTTTATAAGTATAAAAGTTATATTTTATACTTTTATATAATTAAATATTTAATCGTATGATATTTTAATTACACTCTGAAAATTAAGTGTAGAACATATTACTAATTTTAACATTATTCTAATTAAAATTTTAAACTTAAAAAAAGAATTTTAGTTTTACGCACTCAATTAAAAAAAGAAATTGTTTCTTTTTTTCAATTATTTTTTAAATCTAAGCTTTCCTTTCAGATATTGAAACTATTTCAGTTAACGAACATTCGTTATAGCATGGTAATTTTGCGATAATGTTTAATGATTTAATTCAAATGTATATTATAGAAACTAAACATTTGTCTATTTTTTTAACTACAATTTTCTCAAATCGTTTACAAAATTCTCTACAATTATGTTAAATTTGCAAATTTATAACATTTAATTTTCCATGTTAATAATAATTTATTTACAAAATTCAAAATAGTTAATTTTCTTTATGTGATGGTTGTTTACCTGATATATAGTTAGGGAAGTCTTTGTTTAATGTTTTTGCACTCCTCTGTATTTGTTTCCATTCATGTGATCGATTTTTACCTGATATAGCCAGAGAACTCTTTGTTTAATATTTGCACTCAATTGTACTCATTTTATTAGCGTTCCATTTTGAATCATTATTGAACTATATTTTTATACCACATGGATTATTGTTGAAATGCAAAGAAAATATCCATTTTGTGTTGTAAAATGTGAATCATTTATATATAAATAAAATATTCTAAAACTATATTACAAAAGACTATAAAAATATGAGAGTAAATATCCAAAAAATACTTTCTATATATGATGATTTACTCAAACAATATTAAATTCAAATTTCAAATATGAGTAATTTTTATTATAATATAAATTGTTTTACATTTCATACATAATAAATATTTTAGTTGAATATAATAGTCATGAAAGATACTTAATCTTTGTTGTATAGAGCTACTTTTACTTCAATTGCTTGGAATCAATGTTTGGCGAGCAAGGAATTAATATCCCATTTTAGAACAATTTCCTTTATTATAATTTGTAACAAACCAACTGAATCAACTTGCAAACTAGTTTACCCTATCAGTTAGGAAATAATGTGAATCATTTACATACATACTATACTATATTACAAAGATTATAAAAATATGAGAGTAAATATCCAAAAAATAATTTCTATATATGATGATTTACTCAAACAATATTAAATTCAAATTTCAAATATGAGTAATTTTTATAATAATATAAATTGTTTTACATTTCATACTTAATAAATATTTTAGTTGAATATAATAGTCATGAAAGATACTTAATCTTTGTTGTATAGAGCTACTTTTACTTCAGTTGCTTGGAATCAATGTTTGGCTAGCAAGGAATTAATTATCCCATTTTAGAACAATTTCCTTTATTATAATTTGTAACAAACCAACTGAATCAACTTGCAAACTAGTTTACCCTATCAGTTAGGAAATAATGTGAATCATTTACATACATACTATACTATATTACAAAAGATAATAAAAATATGAGAGTAAATATCCAAAAAGATTCTTTCTATATATGATGATTTACTCAAACAATATTAAATTCAAATTTCAAATATGAGTAAATTTTATAATAATATAAATTGTTTTACATTTCATACTTAATAAATATTTTTAGTTGAATATAATAGTCATGAAAGATTAATCTTTGTTGTTAGAGCTGCTTTTACTCCAAGAGCATGAAATCAATGTTTGGTGTTCAAGGAATTAATTATCAAATTTTAGAACAATTTCCTTTATTATAATTTGTAACAAACCAACTGAATCAACTTGTAAACTAGTTTACCCTATCAGTTAGGAAATAATGTGAATCATTTACATACATTTATTTCATTATCTGTTTATTCTATTTTCATTATGTATTTCATACGTTTTACATTTCATACTTAACAAATATTTTAGTTGAATATAATAGTCATGAAAGATTAATCTTTGTTGTTAGAGCTACTTTTACTCCAAGAGCATGATATCAATGTTTGGTGTTCAAGGAATTAATTATCACATTTTAGAACAATTTCCTTTATTATAATTTGTAACAAACCAACTGAATCAACTTGCAAACTAGTTTACCCTATCAGTTAGGAAATAATGTGAATCATTTACATGCATTTATTTCATTATCTGTTTATTCTATTTTCATTATGTATTTCATACGTTTTTACATTTCATACTTAACAAATATTTTAGTTGAATATAATAGTCATGAAAGATTAATCTTTGTTGTTAGAGCTACTTTTACTCCAAGAGCATGGAATCAATGTTTGGGGTTCAAGGAATTAATTATCAAATTTTAGAACTATTTCCTTCATTATAATTTGTAACAAACCAGCTGAATCAACTTGCAAACTAGTTTACCCTACCAGTTACAAAAGTAATTTGAATCCTATTAATAATGACTAGAGAATGCTTATGAGTCCTTTTACTCAGATTTCAACAGATCGATTCTTGTTAATCGAATGTATAAACATCATTTATTTCAATAGTCTGGATTTTCTTTTTACTGGTCTTTATCTCGTAAGTTTTTAAGGCAGCATCTGCTCCAAATTTATGAAAGATACTTAAATTTCAAAACACTGCATGAAAAATAGGTAGTTACATTGAAGTGATGAGTTATGTTGTTACCATAAATCAAATTCTGAATTAAAGTGGATGGTTGAAAATTTAATGCCGTGGGAACATATAATTGATTTTGAAAGCTTTTCCTCTTGGTGCAATTTGTGCTTCAGAGCGTGCTGTAAAAATAATTTGGCGTACAGAAATCAAATGTAGACTTTCGAGACTTTTCTTTGAAGCAAATAACGTTCCGTTGGATACGTCATTAGGGAAAAGGCTAAAGTAGAACGACTTTTTCTCACCTTAAATAAAACAAGAACCAAGACAAGGTATCGTTAGAGAGAACCATTAAGAAGAAAGATCCTTTTCTTGCACTTGAAGTACAAAAGTTTTTACTTCATTCTTTCTTTTTACACTCAAAAGAAAAATAAGGAATTCCGGAGTCTGTGTTGTATTTTATGAAAACCTGGATTTTTCAGAAATATTCTCAACCAAACGAAATGCAAATGAGGAACAAACACGTACAACTTCTGCGTTTGCTAATGTTGATAAATAAAAGTTAACTGCTACTATGATTGCAGTTTAAATGGTTTGCTGTGTTCTAATTTTAAAAAATATTTTTTTAGTTTTATTTTTAATATTATGATAAACAAGCATTAATAAGAGAAAATTCAAACAGTTTTAAATTGTACTCAGTGAAATTTAGATTCAGAGAAAATTTTCAATTGAGATAAAGTTCAAACATGTCCGAAAATATTTTATTGGTCTTGAATGTGAGATACAGTGTTTGGAAAAATTAGAGTGGCAGTGGTAAAAATTGTACAAAACTTATGTTTATAGTTTGGCATTTTTTACTTCATAGACATGCAACTGAAGCTCTGATGTGTATGTTGGTTTTCTGAATAGTCATAAAGAAAACACACTATATAAAGGTATATGGAAAAAATTTCAACAAATTATATATATTTTCTTAACTATTCAGGAATATTTTAAAAACCATTATTTCAATTAAAGTTAAAGAATATTTACATTTGAATAATACATACACTTTATCTTTATTTAATAGTTAAAAATATTTCTAAAAATGTAACTTAATACAATGACAGCTAATACGTTGTCTCCCCATCAAAGGTCTTCAATGTCCCACATTTAAAATTTTCGTAATTAAAATCTACGGTGATTTTTATTAGATCTGCTTCTTTAGATTGAAATATCATATATACAATAGAGTTTCTAAGCATGTTTAATGAATTATATATGCTAATGTAATTATATATCACATAATAGTATATATAATTACAATTTACTGCAACACTATCGATTGGTTTGAATAACATATGAGTAACTGACGTTTACCTGTTCTCTGAATTTCTTGAAATACTCTTATTGATTTCAAAATAAATATTTAAATTATTTATTTATATAGCAAATAGTTTAACAGTTATGCATTTTATAAATTTCAATCGTTGTGCTTTGAAAAGAATAGATTTTATCTTAATAGGCAAAACAATGTGGAGATTTTCTTTAACTTAGCCTGTATTACTAATATGCAATCAATAGTTCCCACTTTGTAGCAAATAAATTCATTTTTTTAAATATATTCTAAAATTTAATCTTTGGCAACTTCTATTAAAATAACAAAAAGGGGAAAAAATGCTCCTGCTGGGACTGTTAAATAATATCCTGTGCATTAAATCTTAAGTCTTACAAGAAGTTGTCCCTGAAACAATTAAAACACAGCAATAGATGTGCCAACTTGGAGGACATTTAAATGAAAATAAATTGCTTTTCGAGGCTTCTAAGTTACTTTTATCGACTCTACAAAAAATAGTTCCGCCTTAAGATGGTACTATAAATTTCAAACTTAAAATTTACCGATACACTTCTGAAGCTTTGTTTTTCTGCAAAGTATAAGATCATAAAAAAAACGATAAAATTTGTTGAAGATAATTCCTTTTGAATAGGCGTTTTTGTAAGAGTTTTCTTGTAATTAATGTTGTAATAAATCTTGCTTGCAACAAATGATAATAGAGAAAGTTTCACAATTTTTTTAAGGAATTAGTTTATTGATACAGTTTTTTTTTTACCGTCCACCACATATTTCCTTTAACTCTGTTAAAAATCCGTTTTAATTTCTGTATTATGCAAAACTCTTAGTGGATTTTACAGTATATTATGACTTTCTGAAATGTTGGCGCATACAAAGGAACTTCTTTCAAGCTACTTAAGTAATGAAAGCTATCATAAATCAAGATGAGTCGAATTTGCATGGCTTTATCATCACTTCTGAGATTAAATTTTTTTTTTTTTATTTATTCTTTATATATCCCTTTTTGAATTAAAAAAAATTGATGGTAAAATGTCTTTTAATTCTGTATTAATTCATGCTAGTATCTTTTTGGTTATTAATTACTTTAACAGTTCCAGTTACAATAAATGACTTTATTATTGATTTTGTGGATTAATTGATAGACCCTATCCAGACTGCTTAAGTTTGAAACTCAATAACACCAGAAAAAGAAAATGGCAAAGTTATGTTGTACCAACTGGTAATAGCAAAGTATCAAATATTTTTTATTGCCAATGTTTTTTTCTTACAACTTTATACGTTAGAGAAAACTTTAGTATCGATTAGTAGTTTCATTTTAATTAAACTTTATTTATAATCAACGTATTAATGTAATACATTAACATGGATACATTTAGTTACACTCAAAATAATATAGAAATTATCCAACTCTTCCAAAAATGGGCTAATAGGTATATAGTCTTTTGCTAAAAGTTCTCCCTTTAAAAAAACCGTTCATTTCAAAAACACTTTAAGAAAAACTGAAGAAAAATAGACTTAAACGATTTTCTACAGACGCTTTTAAAACTAGTTTTGATGTTACTGCTATTATTAAAAAAATATAAGAAAAGAACATTTTTGATATTTTTTTTTTTGTCTGCTTTGCAAAACGAGTTTCCTTTCGAATAGTTAAGCAATTTAATATTATGAATGATTCTTTATAATGGTTTGTTAAATATTACATAATTTTAGAAATTGTTAGTTTTGTTTGAAAAGTTTTAAATTTTCGATATCTTAAAATTGACTAACGCTTTTATATTTTAGATATTTTGAGCATAGTAAAGCTCAGGTTAAAATTACATAAAGACTAAATTGCTTTAGCTGGTTTATGCAATATACCTTGTAACAGTGTTAAAAATATATCCGTTTATGGGGAAAATTTTTGAAAGGAAAAAAGATAATTTCAAATGTACAGACCATTATTTGATTCGAATATCAACGTGAAATAGAATGAAAACTTCATTTTAGCTGTCTGCTGATGTTTTCAGAGGACTGGACATCAATTGATTCAAGAACATTATCGAAAAGGTTTTCAAATGATTGCCTACAAGACTATAAACGCAGAAAACTTACGATTCACTCTTGAAAAACGAAACTTCAAGGAAGGTAAAAAATAAATTCTAGTATACAAGAACATTATAGCGGAAGATTTGACCAAATTTCTATTTTCCAGTGAATCAAATTGTTTAATAAATTTATTTTGATAGATTTCACGTATTAAGGATATTTCAAAAACATTTAAAAGTATTAGTTATATACCTGCTTCTCAATATGCTTCATATCACCCATTAAACATTATGCTTTCTAAGTAAAAGAAAGATTATAAGAATTATGCAGCCTTGAATAAGTTTTTACACGGAAAATAGGTAAGTAAGCACTATAATCTAACTGAATTGCAGCTTATGGCTTAGGAAATATTTTTACGATTGTATAAGTTGGCGAAAGTATAATAATTTACTTATAGAGTCATTGAAGTGATGAATTTGCAATATAATCAGTCGCACCAACATGGATCTTCTTAAATGTTAAAATTAAATTGTAGCATGTCATATATTACGGGATTTCATGAAGCGGATTCAAGATAATAACTCATACATTTTTAGACTGACTTCCACAGTTTCCAAACAGCCATCCTTTAACACAACTGTGGTGTCTTTTAAACCCCACGTTCTCTTAAGAATAATTTGCCAAAATTATGGAATAGTATAAATGAGAATAGCGTAGAAAATTAGTATTTAGCATCGCCAAAAATGCAACCATAAAGTCTAAGGTCAATGTCGCTTATTAAAAAAAAACAATTTACATAATTATCACCAATAATTTGTCATAAAAATTCTGTTTTAATTTATTTTGAAATTGTTTCAAAATAGTTAAATTTCTAAGGAGTTTTGAGGAATAGGTTTTGAATTTCTAAGGAGGTTTTTGTAATCTCAACTGTGATTTTTCTTCAAATCTTCTGCATAAGTTTAGTACACAGGTGGTTTTTAATTTATCCCAATGAATAAAAAAATGAATTAACATCTGTTTCCTAATATCAGAGCATCAAATACTTTCCTGCGATTTTTGATTAAAATTTTAATTTTGTTTTACGCATAAAGTTGTAAAAAAAATTGGCGTACTAATATCCTTTTATGTGCTATTATCACTTACTATTGAGATAACAAAAATTGTCTGTCTTTTCGGGAGTTTTATTGAGTCTTAGGGTATAAAGATAATTTTGATACATCGTACATATCTTTCTTTTTATATTTACTTGTATGTAAACATAAGTATATGAGATATCAGTTAAATTTGTTTCTTATGAAAAGATGGACATACTGTCTAGTGTGTAATCTACCCTATGAGAACATGAGCAACTATTAGGGATTATCCGACAGGACGTCAACGGTTCCTGGCTTTATGTCATGGTACCACAAGCACAGAGAAAACAGATTAGTTTCATGAATCATATTGAAGTGAAGGTTAGGTTAAACTCTGTGAGTGTTTATATGAACGTCAGTAAACCAACTGAACGATGCAGTAAAATTAATATCCTGTCTGATATCATCACTTCTGCAGCATAACTATTTAACTTTACTATATAAGGATTTAGGTAAAAATAAGATTATTTTATTTTTGTAAAGAGAATTGCTTCCTGTATTTTTGTGTCATATTTTTTACTAGTTTCGTTTATTTTCAACAATAAAAAATTGGATAGCAATTTCAATTTCAATAGTAGATCTTTATTTGGCATTCTTTTTCTTTTAGAAATTTATTTCATATATTCTTTATCTAATTTTTCAATTAATTATTCTATGTCAATAATTCTGTCATATTTTTGTCATTGAAATTGCAAAAAAGGAATTTTAATTTCTTACATACTAATATTTCATTCAATAAAATATGTTTTACATTATTCATTATAAATTTAGTATCCAGAAATTTAGTTAATCAGTAGTATTTGTTTATAAACTTATCTGTTTTCTTATTCAATAGAATATTATTTATCTTATTTATGTTTTCTATTCAATAAAATATGTTTACATTATTCATAATTTATTATCCAACAACTTAATAAATCAGAAGTATTTGTTTATAAACTTAACCATTTTCTTATGTTCTCGATGTTATTTTTGTATAAAATTAAATCGAAAAGTTTTTAATCATTTTATTCTGTATTCTCTTAAATTATTGATTTTTTTATATTATAAGGAGGATTTGGCATAAAAATGATAAAAACTTTATTTTTGCACAATTGTTGCTCATTGACTTCAAATTTAAATTCATTCTAACTTTTAGGCCAACAGTTTTTTAATATGTTTCTTGTACTTTCTTTGAGTGTAAGTATAAATTAAATAATTAAGTGGTAAAAATACAATTCCGTTTCACTAGTTAGTTGGTTGAATAATCGGCATAATAGCTTTCAAATTTTCAAATAACGCTATCTATCCCCCTTTTAAACATCCCTATTTGTAGATTTGAGTATTTAACCAATTATCTTGTGCAATTTATATGCACCAACTGCCTTACAATGTTTTTATCATATTCTGCACATAGAATAATAAAAAATGCTTTTGAAAATAAATAAATAATGAAAAGGAATATTACCGTATATGAATTAAATATGATAATAAAATAATATATTTATTCAAATAGTTTCGATTTATATTCATAAATCTTCGTTTATAATATACATAGCGGATTATAATGAAATACTGCCGAAACATGCCATTTCAATAAATCCCCATTTAATCCATGAAAACTGTTCTTACAGTAACCACATAACTGTAACTCTGTATTGGATTTCTCTTTGAGAGTCCTAAAAGAGGACAGAGAGCAATATTTGTCTCCAGACTTAGTGAAACGTGAATCATATATAGCTGAATACAATCAAATCGTTATGAGATCACGTGTATGATCGATAGCCTCATATATGCAGCTAGAGATATTGATCATCAGTGGCGAGGCAAAAAGTGTTCCAGCTGAATAAGGAAGAAATAAGCGCACCTGCTGCTGCCAAACTTTTTTTGGAAGGAGTTTTGTTCCTTTTTCAATAGCTTTAGAAGTTACAAGTCGTAACTTTACAGTACATTTGACACACGCGAAGGGAAGCGTCCTCATATTATGAGATATAACTTATTAAACATGTTTATTGTCTACGGACCAGAAAATGGTAGAGATTTTTATGCTTTTTCGAAAAGGCAATTCAGCGAACAAAAGTAATATTTTTCCGTTTATACGAAGAATTTTTGTGATATCATATTTTTTGTTAAGGCAATTTCATGCAGAGATTGTTTTTATATTCAACACTTTTATTGGGATAGATATTTTTTTTTTAAATCTTTTTAACTAAAGCTTTCATCTGGTCAGCCATTTTTCAAATCAACATTCTTAAACATTTCTTAAATTTTAGTTTCTTTTTGAGGATTAAAATCTAATTTGTGTCGATTTTTTTTTGTTTCTTTTATTATATTTTAAAGTAGATATTATGATTAATAAAAATTATATATTTTTAATTAAACCTTTTGAATATTTAATACATATTATTCATTGATTACAAACTTTTTTGAGATCCTTTATTATGTAAAAATAACTGTTTAAATGCGTTTTAAAAGCATTAAAAATAAATAGTCTTAGAACAGTATAATTTGATATTTTTCATAAGCTAATTATATAAATAAACATAATAAAATATGCTATTTGTAAAATCTTTTGAAAATAGATAATTAATCATCAAATTTATAAGAAATTGTGTTGTTATATAGGAAAACTTTTAATTAGATTTTTATGTCCAACTATAAAATTAAAGTGAAGAATATAAACTAATTAAAAGCCAATCTATACATGTACAACATTTTAAAATAAATAAAAAAAATCATTTCTTATTCAAAACATCAGGTTAAGTTAAGAAAAGGGACTGATTATTGATGAGGAAAACAACAAAGAACTTTAAAAATTGAGAAATTATTGCTGATTATTCTACCAAGAACATCAATATCCAAGACTAATTAAATATTGTAAACAACTATGATAAATCGCATTCCTTTACAAATATAATAACATATAGCAGAATCACATTATCAAAATATTTGTAAGTTAACTTCCGTATATTGTCTTTTTTATTTAAATATACAATATATCACAATTGATAAAAATTAAAGATTAAAGTATTCAACATTTGTAATTTAAAAAAATTAATTTTAAGAATGCAAATTAAATAAAAACAATATTCTTTTTTTATGAATAGTATTGTATTATTTAAAATATTAGTTGTTGATAGTTGATGGTTTTAATAAATATTGATTTAAGATAAAAGCATGATTGCAAATCTATAGTTTTATTTTTAATTGTTTAATGCATCAAAGTATACATTCATATGAAGTTCAATTTTAATCTAAAAAATTTCAAAAGTTGATTATTTATCTTAATAATAATTATACAAACAATCAGCTGGTATAATGAAGTTACTACTGATGTTTACATTTTTAGATCTTAATTGATAATATAAATAAATTTAATAAAAATATATGAGTAACATGCCTTCACAAATTAATTTAGTCAAAACATCCTTAAGAAATATTTAGATACAGCAAAAACTACAAAATCTTCTATCCTTATAATTATCTCTCTAAAAGTCAAATCATTAGTGTTAATTGATTCAATAAATATATAAAGAAAAATCATATTTTCTTAATAATTCATTTAAAATTTATTATAACATTATTATTTTTATTAGTGTACCTTCCTATTTTCATGTATTAAATAAGCTTGGTTTGTAGTTTTTAATCTAAAGCAATTTAATAAAATAAAAAACAGTCTGAATCAGATGTTAAATTCGGTATTAAATATTACTATCTCATTAGCACAACTTTTGCTAAAAGTTTATCGTTAGAAAAGAAATTAATTACGCGCCGGCTTCGGGCTATTCTCGTCAGATTATTCCAATTAATAAGTTTTTATTTTAATTTCTCTTCCTATTTTATTTAACATAATATTAATTAATAAGTTTTATGCGAAATTTGGGGAATTATTTGTAGGAATTATGCATAGACTGGAGTACTTAAAACTAAGAAGCAACACTTAAAACATCCAACATAAATCAACTAATATTCTTACTTTTAAACTAATTACCTATAGTTTTTTTTATATATTTCTTTCTCTTTTATATTTGTACAACAATAAATTTTCTGAAACGATTTTAAAGTTTTCATTTGAATAAATCTAAGCAAACTAAGAGATTTATTCAAATGAAAACTTTAAAATCGTTAATCGTTAATAGTCATTTCTTATTATTATGTATTTTGAAAATTTAAAATGAATTCAAATGATTAAATTAAATAATTTTATGGAAGCACATTAATTAAAATATAATATGAAATATTACATAAAAATGCACACAACTATTACATTTTTTAATGTTTTAACTCTAGGAGCATTTAAATATGGTAAAATGATTCCTTTAATCTCTATTTTGATTAAAAATGTTAACCTTTTATAAATATTAAAATTAAATGTAATTATTTTTAAAAAATTTATATTGAAATTTTAAAATGGTTAATTAACAATTGAAATAATATATTAAATGTCAAAACAATGTATTTAATAATAACAATTATAATTGTCAATTATAGAGAATATCTCTGAAATTTGTCAACACTTAATGTAAGTGTTCCCTCTTAAGTTCTTTTCTCCTGTTTACTTTAAAGCGACAACAATTATTGTCATAAATAGGGTGCCTTGGTAAAAAAAAGGACTATCGATTATATGCTCTTCTGGCGAAAGACTGCTGAGATAGTTCCCCTATCTCGAAACTGACATGAGATACTAAATAAAAGTCAATTAGAAAGCTGTAGAGCGCCCTTAATTTACAAATGATGCCAAACACTGAATACGAAAAATGTTGGTTAGTTTGTTAGAATTTTCCAACATTCCAGGTACACAAAAAATGTTGGAGAGGAAAAAGTTATTAACAAATGCTTTCATTTTCGATGTTCAATATGGTTTTCCTCCGCCACAATGAACATCTGGACTTTTTGGACTTCATGTAGTAGATTATGTAGTATATAGGTGACACCATCTGTAATACGCAATCAGCATCCATAATACGTCGCTTAAGATCCCACAATGTTTGCAAAGGGGCCGTATACACCAATTGATTGAGTTATACTGTTGAAAAGTTAGACGGTGTAAGATCAAGTAAATGTGGAGGACATAATACACAATCACCAATGTTAGAATGTCTTCCACCAGGTACTACTTGACACTGGATGTCTTATGTGGAGATGTAATATCCTGTTCCAGGGACAGTATCGAAGCTCCTATGTAGTATCCAATGTAGTATATAGTATAAAATACAAGGTCAATCAACCTATTATTAAAAATTATGCCCTAATTATTGACCAATCTCTCCAACCTTGAAAAAAAAATTCCACGTATCTTGTACCAATTTTGTGATAGGAATGCTAACTACATTATTTGCCCTCTATGATGCACTGTAACCATTCTAACCACGTAGCGCATAGCTGCTTTACTACACCTAAACACCATGTTTATGGCTATAACTGTAGCCGTTCTCAAGATAAGGCACGTAAAACTTTAGAGATACCCCATATATCTATATTAAATATATCTGAATTTTAGGGTATTCACTTTATATTTTGATATTTTAATTGTTTTATTGAAGAAATTTCCAAATAACTTATTCAAAATGTTTAAATTAAAAACCTTTTTCTTAATTTTCCAAGTTCAAAACTGTTTTTTAAAATCAATATCTAATTTTTTTTTCAACCATTTCTTAAGAAAAAATATTTTTTTGTCTAATTACATAAAAGTTTTCTTTTTCTTTTCATTAAATTAATTCCATGTTTGTTGAACAGAATGTTTAATTATTTCAAAAGTCTTATTGACTGAATTTATTTCTAGAATATAACGTGCAATTCGATATTGACTTTATAAATTACTTTCATATTTAATCAAACATCCGTGAAATAAATTCCTTTGATATTTGAGAGTATGAATGCATTATAGACTTCAAATTTCTTTATATAATAAAAATTTTCAGTAATTTCCTTATTTCTAAATCGAATTTCTTATGGGATTTGGGGCATACATGAAAATAACAAAAAAATTATTCCCCAGACAAAATTGTTTCATAAAATAACTCATATTAAATTACTTCCTGAGTTACTCATTATTTTACTGTTATTTTAATTCAGCATATTTTGGAATCATCAATAAAAGTTTTGAATAATAAATTTAATTCTTATATGAATTCAGTAATAAAAGTAGAAAATTTCTTCAAATTAGAAAATAAAATAATTTTCTGTAATATATATTCTTGATTATATGTTGGTTTAACTGAGATATATTATCTTAATATTTTATTTTCTTGTTTTTATTAAGGCTTTAATGCATTATTAATGCATTTTTAATAAAACTTGTATAGTGAACTAAAAAAAGGGAAACTAACACTTATAATAATTGAAGAAATTTTATGTTTTTCAATGTATATATGAATTTTGCAGACTATATAGTATCTCATACATTTTCATGTATATGGGTGATTAAAAAAGTACCATAAAATTTGTTTAGTTATAATTATGGAAATTTGCATTGAAACATTATTTATTTTATAATTATAATAAATATGTTTTATTTCCATTAAGACATAACTTTCAAAAACTTTTAAAAATCTCGATTAATTGTAAAATTAACATTATCCATATATATATATATTCTTTTATAAAATTATTACTGCTCTATCATTAAAACTGTTATCAATATTAAATATATATATATATTAATTTTAATTATAAAAATCAATTTATTCTTTTATAACGAAAATATATTATTTCATTCTCAATGTAGATTAAGCGGAGATTTTGAAAATTAGACCAACTCGGTTAATTAGGATGTTAAAAGGGAAAAATTATAGATCATTGTTAATTTGTCATTAAAAAATAAATAAGGTTAAATGTAAGTAGCAAGTTATTAGATATAAAATTAAAATTATTTTAAAATATATGATGTTCAATATAAGTTTTATAATAAAAACTAAAATTTTGACAAATACTGAATCTGTAGGAATATTTGTTATTAACTAAAAAAAAAAAAAAACACACACACAAATTTAATAGAAATCCCTTTTTTTTTAAATAAAGTTAATATTGAAATCTTTGCAATTCTAATACCCATCTCTGAAAAATTAATGTAATCATCTCTTTTACATAAAAAAATATATAAACACTATTATTTTTTTAATACAAGTAAGCTACAACTCCAAAACAGTTGACGATATAAATGGAACGTTTTAGCTAATAATGTTACAATGAAAAATTACCACTTTCCAAACAATCATCAAAATTTACTGCAACATTAAATTAACAAAGGATATTAGTCTGACTTTATCCATTAGAAAAACATCTTAACATTAATTTTTTTTTTAAAAAGAAAAATAAAGACTTGCCTAGAAAAAAACAATGTTAAAAAAATGAATTTATGTTTATTGAACATGTAAGTGGTAAAACATTCATAAGAAAGAGAAATTTTACTTCTTTTTATATCTAGAGAAATAATGTTCAACATTATACTGAACAAGGGATATTTTCCAGACACTTCATGAAGTTATATCTGAGAAACCTTATTTAGGAAAATTTATTTAGATTTCCCTACAAACATACTTAGAAAATGTGAACTTCATAATTAAATGATGGTGAAGGAAATTTGCATGTTAACTTCTCTAACAAACTGAATTAAATAATTAAAACAATAACATAAATATTAATTTAATTCTTTTTTCTTTTATTAATGTTAATTTCATTTTAGACTAATTCAGTTTATTAAAAGTAATTTCACAATATTTTGCTTTTCATATGCAGTAAAATCAGTTTATATAGCTTTTTGAAGATTGTTTAGTTTAAACAACATTTTGAAAATTATAAAAATTAAGTAAATGAATAAAAATATTTTCTTTGCAAGCATATAGCTTCTAAGGAATTCTAGTGGAATCTAAGTTCTGCACAAGTTTGCCAAATGTATCAATATTAATTGATACGTTTTGCAAACTTGTATGATTGATTAATTCATACAATTGATTAATTTGACATTGATGATTAATTGATTGCTATTAATCAAATGTTTTTAATAATTTTATGAATTAATCAATATCACATTAATAATTTTATAAATTAATCAACAGAACATAAGATTCCTCTAGGATATCTTGCAGAACATACGATTCCACTATTAAAGATTTTGAATGCCATTTATCTTATACCCAAATCAAAGATTTTTCAAAAGGTTCCTTAGAAGCTATATGCTTGCAAAAAAAATATTTTTGTCCATTTACTTTATTTCAATATCACATTAATAATTGTATGAATTAATCAATATCCCATTAATATTTTTATGAATTAATCAATATCACATTAATGACTTTATGAATTAATCAATATCACACAAATAATTTTATGAATTAATCAATAAAATATTAACAATTATATCAATTTTTAATAATATTAACTGATATGTTTCACAAATCAAGTAAATAAAAATTCATATATAACCTAAATATCCGGCGTACAGTTATTTTGCTAATGAGAAAAGTTTTTATCCAATTTTTAAATAATGATTATATTTCCGTGAAACAAAAAAGTTTACGACATCTGCTTTTAAAGATAAAAATATAAAATAAACAAAAGATAAAAATAGTTCAGTGCAACAAATCTGTTACAGATTATAATTTTTAAAAAAATTGTTATTCATTACTTCTTTTATGCCATAAAATTTATTTTTTATAAATCTATGTTAAATATATTCTCTTAATAAAAAATATATTCTCCAACACAGTCAACTCTTTTAATAACTAAGCATAGAGACGAAGAAAGAAAGTCGAATTGTTCTTTAAAGCTTCTTGCATTTATTTTTCCATTTCTTAACAATAGCAATGGGTAGCAAAGTTACGAAGTTCCCATGAGAATTCATTCACGAAAGCCTCCTCATCATAACTAATGTAGACAATCATAGGAAACTTGCTTGCAGAAACAATGGTAGTTTACTTAATGAACAAATTGAAAATTAAAATAAATGATGAGTAAATTTTTAAATTATATTTCTATCGAAGAAAATTAGAGGAACCTAATGCTCTTAAGGGAGCAGTAGCAAGCCCCAACCACTTATAACGATTGATCAGGTAATAAGTTACATTCTGTTTCTTAAAAAGTTTCTATTTTTTGATTTATAGATGGAGACAACATTTAAATCTTTCAAAATATTGTTATTTTATATAGATTTATATACATTTTACATAAAAAAGGTGCTTTATGTATATATATATAAACAAGGAAGACCGCTGTATTCTGTCGCCTTCTTTCGTAGATTAAAACAATTTGATGTCTGTTATATATATATATATATATATGAAAAAAAAAAAAAAAAAAAAACATTTGTTTGTTATATCATTATATTGAAGGGATCGACATAAAATAATCAACGATGTTTTGAAATTATTAATATACCTTAGTGGACTTCCTTATAGTTTTATTTACAACATAAAAATATTATTTTCAATGATTTTCACTATCAGTTGTTGCACTATATTGTTTTGTATCCCTGGAATTGTCATTTAAATTTGATTATTTTAATTATTATTTTTTGTGTCAAAAACAAAATAAAAATCTGAAGAAAAAAAAGGTCATTTTTTTAACAGCCATTACAAAAATGTTATTCCGTATTATTCAAAAACCATTCTATTTATTATTAATTTCACCTGATTAATATCCGTTTTAGATGCTCCTAATACATTTATTTTTGTACTAGTTAATGAGTGAAATAGTTCTACAGAATAATCGTTGATAGTTCTTGGAAAATAATTGCTTTTCTGTTAACTTAATATTATTTTGTTTTACTTTTGCCATTCAGTATAAATATGAAATGATAGATTGACTTATCTCTTATGCCTTTATATTTTGAATATTCTAGTAACATAAAATAAACTTTTTATAGAATAATTATATAATTAGCAATTAAAATCAGCATTATTAAATATTGAGATATATAACTTCTAATTCCTTCACTATAAAATATTCTTTAGTAAATTTGATGATTATTTTGGATTTAAATTAATGTAAAACACACACGCAGATATTTTTTAAAATATGTAAAATAAAAAAATAGTGAAAATCGTAGAAAATTATAATTTTTTTAAGAAATATTTTTAAATGGGAATTAATTTTTTTGTTCAAATGGAAAAAAATTCATATTATATATTTTTTTTTTTTATTTCCAATGGCAGAATATGAACAGTTGCAGCAAAAAAAAAAAAACAACGAAAAATAAAAAAGAACAGAGAATACAACAAAACAGGCTGGAACAGAGTTCATTAATCTAACATAATGCCAAGTTGTAG
Source organism: Caerostris extrusa (assembly GCA_021605095.1). Classification (NCBI taxonomy): domain Eukaryota; kingdom Metazoa; phylum Arthropoda; class Arachnida; order Araneae; family Araneidae; genus Caerostris; species Caerostris extrusa. The sequence continues at coordinate 38,363 of BPLR01007933.1, read as the reverse complement.
ATTTTTAGCGACTGAAGAGTGTTACCAGGTGCACCACGGGGAGGTAGATCTACTGCGCACCTAAATATTATATAAAGTATATATGATATTCTTACAGTATTACATCAACCATGCATACAGATGTTGTGTTATTAATATATTTTCAATTGTTGGTGTATTTAATTAATATCTCTAAATATTATTTAACATATTTCTTTGTATGGCTTTTCATTATGTAGAATTATGAAGAAATAAATATTTGGCTTCTAAACCGATATTTTAAGACTTACTTTCAGATGAAATATAAGATATCACTTGATAAAAAATACGAGATAAAAAAATAATATGTGCTGAAATCAATAGAACAAATATCGTTTTCTTTGGATTACATAAACATAATTTCTTAAGTATGAAGTATTTCACATGTTTTTTTTTTGTTTTTTGTTTTGTTTTTTTGTATCCTTAGTTTATAGTATTGTGAAAAATTTTATGAAAAGTAGTAATTTATTGAATTTTTTTTTTCAAAACTGAAAAAATTCTCAATTTTTCACTCACTTATTTTGGAGGGTGGGGGGGTGGGGGTGGAATGGGAGAAGGGTGTTTGATTGCAACTTTTTGGGTAGTATCATTATTATTTTGGGAATTTTTTTTCGTTTTGTTTCTCAATTTGTTCCTTTCTTAGATTTTATTTCGCTGTCTAAAGAACACTGCTTTTATTGTTATAAGAAAAATATTAACTGTTACTTTCTGCGATTTAAATCGAAAATCAATAATGCCAAGACTTTTGAGGATTTAAGGATGCCGAAAGTAGATTTGTTCTTACATATCTTTATTCTTTTCTTTTCTTAAGTGCCATATAAAACTGCTATCAAGAAAAATATGACAAACACTTTTTCAATGCCACATGCTTATAAAATTTCTTCCTTATTAAATAATTTTGCTGTTTTTCTGAATGTATAGTATCGATTATGTAGTACATATTATCGATTATGTAGTACATATTATAGTTTGTTTAGTACATATGATCGATTGCGTAGTAGATATTTATAGATTGTGTTGTACATGTGATCGATTGTGTGTAGTACATGTGATCGAATGTGTAGTTCATATTATCGATTATGTAGTGCATATTATCGATTTTTTTTTATATTACGCCTTCATGATTTCAACTAATTACTGGCAAATGAAGCTTTTTCAAAATCGACTTTTTATAATTGTTATCAAGCTTAAGATTATATTAAAAATAAATAATAATATATTTAATATGGATATTTTTTTAATATGCAATCAACAATATTTATATTTCTTTTAATCAAGTTATTTTATGATATCATATATGTATGTAATATAAATTGTATATTTACATGTATAAAAACTTTATACAACTAATTAATATTTTGAGAATCTTTATTAAATTCATATTTAATATAATAAAAAAGTAATGAAATAATCTCTTAATAAATGTTCTTATAAAGTAATGAGATAAGTTCTTAATATTAATTCATAAAATCAGCGAATTGTAAGTTATTTAAATTATTGTTTATTATAAAGGAAATAATGAGTAGTAAAATCAAATAATAATAGTTAACGTGCAAAAGTTCTTTCTTTTCATCACTACTAAATCAAATAATGGCTGAATTTTACAATCTTACAATTAATTTATTCGCATGATTTATTCGTATCACTATATAAATCTTGTTATAATTTAAATATAATGGTGTATATTTTAGAAGTTTAAATAACTTGATACAAAATATTAATTTTAACTAAATTTCAAGAGGACATTGTAATCTGTGTAAAAATTAAAAGCTATTATCATATTTATACCAGTTTCAAAATTAATAAACATATAAATCTTGAGGCGATTTAAGTGATTATTATTCCTAATGACTATAGTTATATTTTATATGTTTGTTGAATTCTAATATGTTCGAGTTTTGTTCTGTTATTAAGTAGCTCATTTTTCAAATGCTGTAATATTTTTATTATTTAAATCTGCTAGAAATAAAAATAAAAAGTTTTTAACATTTAGGAAGTGCTGAAAATTTGTGTGATTTTCCAATGCCTGAATATATATTTCAGATACGTTAATTTTTGTGAAGATTTAAAAATGTGTGTTACTTTTCTAGAGAATGGATACTATTCAGAGTAATTTTTTGAAATTTGTGGAACTTGTTTGTCTTCCTTATGTTAATCACCTGCATTCTTTATAATAAGAAAACTTTCTCATTATTATTATTTTTTTAAACATCTGAGATGAAAAACAATGTTTTTTGACATTTAAGTTTCTTTTTATGACAAATCTTAGAAAAAAAAATGAATTATTTGTAACGGAAAAATGATTTATAAATTTTGTCAACAACAATATTTTTCTTTACAACGAAATAATAATTTTTTTTTGAGGATGCATAAAATAATTTAACTACTTATTTTTGTTTATGCATGTTATTTGTTATTTGGTACTGTATGGAAATTTTTATATATCCACAAATTTAAAACTATACTATAATAAAAGTAATTTACATATTGTATCATAAATTGAAGAAATATTGATAATATATAAAATTAAACTTAATTAGAAAATCAGCATTAAAATTAAGCAAATTAAATAAAATATAATTATCGAAATTTGTCACATAATGTTATTATCAACTGTAGAAATAAAAGTAAAATAGTTAATAAATGTTATAATGATATTTAACCAATAATTAATGTTGTAATGATAAGTTAACCAATTAATAAATATTATAATGGCTACTACCTGATTAAATTATCAGTATAATAAGAAAAAATACAATTAAGATAATTTTATTAAAAGTTTTCTTTTATTAAATGAATACTATTTCAACCAAAATATAATTTTCATATGTAATGATAAAATACCTAAATCCTATTTTTTAATAAAATTTAATTTAAAATCGTTTTTTTTTAATTCAAAAATACATTTCAGAAAAATATTTAAAATTTTATAATCTTACGCTTAGTAGACCAGAATGGAATTTAATCAGTGTAAAAATAATACAATTAAAATAATATTAAAATTTTTCTTTTATTAAACGACTGCTATTACAACCAGAATATAAGTTACATATATAACGATAAAATACCTGAGCCTTATTTTTTAGTAAAATTTAGTTTAAAATCGTTTTTTTTTTTTTTATTCAAAATACATTTCAGAAAAATATTGAACATTTTATAATCTCACGTTTACTAGACCAGAATGGAATTTAATCCACTTTCAGTATAATCTTATAAAGCAGAATAGAGATGATTAATAAAACAGACAAAAGATTAATTTCTGTGGAAATAAAGAAAAACAACTAGTCAGAACTACTACCCTGAATTTCTGAAATTGTAATTACGAATTTAAATTACCACAGTCTCCTGCATAAAATATGGCAAAGTTTTCACATTTTTTTTAAGAATGACCATAAAGAAAATTACCTGTACTAAATATATTTTTGTTCGTGTAATAATTTATAAATGAAGAAAGACATATTAAGATTGGGGAATCATAAATTAAAACCCTAAGATTGAAAACGGCATAAGTTCTGCTATTTCAGTGTAACTAAGTCCCTAAGAAAGTTTCCAGGAAATTTCCTTTTTAAAATGCTATCTAAAATTTAAGAATTCTCTTAATAATTTTGTAAGTTTTGCATTATTTTTTAAATTTATTAACCTTATTTATAAAAATTATTTTAATTATTAGAATTATTTAAACATTATTTTTAAATTTTTTATTTTAAATTATTTTAATTTTATATTTATTATAAAACTAATATAATTAAATAATATTAATTTATATTAAGAATATAATAATATTATATTTACATTATTTGTAATACATTTTTTCTGTCATCTGATTCTTTTTGTTTCATAATTTGGACAATGTAATATATATATATATATATATATATATATATATATATTTAATGTTTGACTTATTTATAATCTATTTTCGTATATATATATTACCAATTTTTTATGCAAATTTTGAAATTAATTAAGTTTGAAATACCATTATTTTTCAATATTCTTAAAATACATTAATTTTCCTTTGTTTTTAAATGCATATATAATGCTTTATATATATATATATATATATATATATATATATATATATATATATATATATAAATATATATATAATGCTTTATATATATATAAATAAGCTTTATTATATAAAAAGCTTTTTGAAATTTATAAGGTGGATGTAAAATGTATTTCAAAAATAGGCTCAAAGATTTAAAATATGTGAAGCATTATATATATAGGTATATATATAATGCTTTATATATATATAGATATGAAACACAAGAAGATATGAAACATAAATTGAATATTTTATAAGCTTTGCATTTGTATTAAATATCTGTTATTTTAAAAACGACGATTAATTTTATATTTAAAACGAAACATTACTAAGTTGTTAAAGTTTTAGAAGGAATTTTTGAAGAGATAGTAATTACTAGTTAAACGAGTTTTTAACGATATTATTTGAGGCTTTTAAATTAAACCTACATCCTTTAGCATCACTTTGTTACTTTAAGTATCGTTTTCCAATTCTCAATTATAGATACTAGAGAATTTAATTCAAGACTGCTATTCAATTATTCTGCGTTACAGACCAATGAGTTATTGATTAGAAGCCTTTTCACCGGCACAATTGTGTTTCTTTCTAATCAATTGATGTTTGAATGTGAATTAATGGAATTTATTTTAATTTAAATATATATTGTAAAATGTAAATTTTATTAGAGTACAGATTAAGACTTAATTTTGGTTTAATTGCAAAGAGACTTTTAAATCATGGTTTGTTGAAATGGAATAAAAATTATTTTTCAGAATGTAATAGGACTGTTACCTGTAAAGTTCTTTGTAAATCTCTATTTAATCATGAAAGATTCTTTAACAATTTCTTGATATGTCTTTTTAAAATTGAACTCACTCAATGAAAGTGATACATTTTTCAGATATATTTAATTTTAATCGAAAATTGTATTTTATAGCAATTAAACACCATTTTCAGAAAAATATTCAGTTATTATTTTTTTTTATGATAAATACACCCATAACTGTTTTAATAAAGGAAATCTGATTGATAATTTTTATATTTAAAGTTAAGTATCCTTTATTGCTAATAACTAACTAATTATTAAATAATTTTTGTTATAAAATGTCATGTTAAAAAGCATTTAAACTTATTTTAATCATTATAAGCATTCAAATTTAATAAATATACTATTTGAGGCAATTATGTACTGCAGTTAATAGATAATTGTTTTTATGTATTTAGAAAAATGTATTTTTATATAATATGTTCATTTGCTTTACCAAATTAATTAGCAATAAAATAAAATGCAAATAATAAGAGTAATTAATATACACAACAATGTAATACCACTAATATTTGTCTAAATGCTGTAGATAAAATATTAGAACTGCAAATGGAATATAAGGCTCTTGGGAAGATATATTAAACTTACTATACAGAGAATACATAGTACTCATTGTTTATATAATAATGGTGTTAAAGTTATGGTTACTTAAATAATCATAATAAGGGAATACTTTTCAGTGATGAAAATTCATGTTTGTATAACTAGTAAATATAGAATTAAGGCGTATACTTCTAATTCTTGAAACAATAGATTGTGTAAAGGAAATAAATGAATTTCATAATAAAAATAAAATTAGGTTCCCCACTAAAATTATACCAGATTAGAATTCACAAATTTAATTTTTAGTTTTTAATTTTTTTTTTAACTAAAAACATTTTAATGCTTAAAATGTTTTTAAATTCATAATTGTACATTGGGCATTAATTAAAAGATTACATACTAAATGAAATTTAGAAAATTAGGTGTGCTTATAATTCTTCACTAACTTTCAAAGTTTACATAGCGTAGTTAGGAAATAACTCGTTGGTCCATAGAGCATTACTTAACAAGACTGCCATATAGAGCTATTATTGAATCTTACTGTTTTATGCCTTATATGCCTTAAGGAGAATGCATAAAAGACATAGAATGTATAAAAGGCATAGAATGTCTCTATGCCTTTTATGCCTTAAGGAGAAGATTTTTGACTGAATCTGAGAAAGTTTTCAATCTAGGGCAATTGTTTTCTGAAGCGATGTATTAATTCATAAATTCATTTATGGGCATATATTTATGTATATATTATGTATAACAATTTGGATTCTTATAATAGATATATATATATATTATAGGAATTGATTGTTATTATTATAATAATTTAAACATAAAATTATATTCTTGTAAATTCTGTGGTTCTATGTTATATATTCTGTTATTAATTTCTTGGATTTAATTAGTCTTTTAACAGTTTTTGAAAATTTAATAGCTACATTTGGCAAAGCAATAACATTTAATATTTGGAAACAGAATATTTTTAAATTAATTTTGGATTGTATTTGTAATTTTGAAGCAAATGCTTCAAATTTATATGAAATATTTATATTACAGACTTAAACTTTATGTTTTGTTTCGATCAGATCCAATTTCTTTACAGACGTCTTCAAAGCAAACTAACCAAACTAACATTCATATTGCATATACAAAAAAATGTTTCGGCATTTCTGCACCAGAAAAAATTAATATGTTCGATTTTCCTTCGACAAAAGCAGTTAAAATAAAACATCGATTTTGCTATTATTCAAATTTTTCAATCTCTCTTTGGTTGTCATTTTGTATCAACCGACTTATTCTCGGGTTGTCTTTCAGTGAATGCCAATGCTCACTTTTATTAACTTTCAACTGCAAGCTTTAAAGTTAGTTTTCTGGAAAAAGATCAATATTCTTAGTAGAAGAGGTTATTAAAAACGATTTTTAGTAAAAGAAAGTCAAAACTATATTTTGTATTTGTTGCTGAACAGCGCAATGCAGTGTACAGTTATATAATGATGCTAATGTGGAACATTTATGCGCAAACTGTGTGCATCTAATTAAAGTTCATTTGCTTAGTATGTTATTGAAATTTACTTTATCAATTAAACATAAAATATATTTTCTTGCTTGTTTAAAAATTAAACACAGAATTTTTGACTTTAAAAAATTTTCTTAACTCTAAAAAGTGATATCTATTCTTAACAAAAAAATCCTTTTTCCTCAAACTGCTCAAGCAACAGTGCCATGGTGGGCCAAGGCCGTCAACCCATTAGATTCCGATACCTTTTTACGAGGTAGGGTTGTTAGCCCTACGCCTAGTAGTCGTATTTCACCGGGACATACGGTTTAAAATGCATTCCGAACCACTAAAACCATGGCACCTCTGAAACTCGAACCCTAAATTTATGGCACCAGGCTCCAGATGGCTAGCCACTCGGCCATCAAGCCCCATGAAATATACTAAATTGAAAAATTCCGATTTAATAAGATTAATAAAATAAAAACATTATTTACGTATCATTACGTATATTTATTTACGTATCATTAAATGTAACATTCACAAATGTTTTACTGTCTATTTGATACGCTAATGTCTAAATGGTTATTGATGTTGATGTTTTGTTATTGCTGGAAGAATGTTACCAAACAAATGTTTTCAATATACTCTTAGGTAGAAATGTCTTAAATAAACTGGAAAGATCTTATTTATTTTGTCTATTTTTTCTCTAAATCTATGCTAAAGAGTTCAGAATTCATTGGTATTTGTATCTGAGCTCCTAAATTTACATTTGGAAATTTTTCTGTACCCTCCATCATGCTAACTATGCACTCAGAGCAGCTACCTACAAGTTTGTTTCACTGATGGTAATGTCTCAATAGAACTCTTCCCGATTCGTGCGATGTTCCCTACTTTCGGCATCGATCCATCAATGCGGAATGACATTTCTTTCCTGAATTTTCATTTCTTTGAGAAAAGGATTCCATCTCGCTAGTGACATCACGTCTTCGCTTTCTTTAACTATATGCTTGCAAAAATGAAATAACTTCCATAAAGCAGAGTTGAATAAGCGTTGATACATTTCATTTCCGATGTATCCGTCTAGAAATATTACATATTCTTGTTGGTAATGCTATGTTATTTGAATTATTACGTTAAGTAAAGAAAGAAATATGAATATGTAATAAAAAAACATATTTTTTATTTAATATTTTGTATGGTGATTATTAAAAACGCAAATATGACAGTAAATAATACATAAAGAAAGACTTTTTAAATACAGTTCTTTTTTTATTCTGTATATCTGTCAGCCCGTGCATAATTTTTTTTTTTCAAAAAGTAGCAAATCTAATTTGTGTAGTAGTTTATAAGAACTATAATACTTTTTTATAATAGTCTAATGCGGATGAATATAATTTTATTTCTTAATTATTATGCCTAATGAATATAAAAGATTATTATTCTCTTTTTCTTAATTATTATGCATATCTAATCCGTTATTACTGCTTGAATTATAACGCGAACGATTACAATTCTTAATCCTTAATTATTCTGCGTATCCAATTCCTTTTTGAATGTTGGGCACATTGAGTTGAAGTCCATTTTCACTGAAAACGTAGAGATGAAGAGATTACACAGGGTGTAACTATAGCAACATATTTTTTACAAAATTATTACACAAATGATTATAATTATTATTAAAAATTTTTATAAGAATCTTATTACTCTTATTTAAATACGTGCTAAAATGCATCTACATTTTGCCATCGCGATTTGGAAAGTACACCTCGTTCTCCTGCTGAAGCTCAATGGATGTGCTTCTGATTTTTCTTAATTTATCATTTTTCAAAACAATCAGTCAGCTCTCCTTTTCAAAATTTAGTGCTCTATCTACCAGACTTTTTGGCATCTATTTCACTTAAAGAAAAAAATTCAATCATCGCAGTTTTTTTAAACATGTTTCGATTATAACAGGTGGGCTGAAAGGTTCGTAGGCTGACATATAGATGGCCCTACTAGTATTAAATCCATATGATTTTTAGTTAGCCCTAACCTTCAAAAGACACGTTATAAATTTGGCAGTTGTTGCACTGGATTTAATACTAGTTGCGCCATCTATGTGTCAGCCTATGAACTTTTCATCCCACCTGTTAATTTTCATCAAATTTTGGGTAAACCGTTAGAGAATTCTATGGGCAGATTACATTTTTAATTATAATTTTTTAAATACTTTTAAGTTTCTTTAATTTTTTTTTTTAAATTCAAAAATTTAAATTTTGTCAATTTACTTATTTACTGTGCCATCACAGAGATATAATAATTTTCATGTCAAAAAAAAAAAAAAAAAGAATATGCTAATCTTAATGTAGAGGCCATGTTCATTTCAAGTTATATTTTTAAATATCTGCAAATATTATTATGTTATAAGTTTATTATATTATATGATATGTGTTAGGTTTATATGATAGGTTTATTAGAATTATATGATATATGTTAGGTTTATATGACAGGTTTATTAGAATTATATGATATGTGTTAGGTTTATATAGTGCCTGACTCGTGGCTCAGTGGTAACGAGTGCCACTGGTGAGAATTAGAGCTGAGATTCAATCCGCTGGCAGCATTGCTGTAGACACTGTTTCAAAAACGTGGAGACTCGATGGAGTTTGTGATGTTCAACACCTTGCTTCGTTAGACAGACTACCTGGTGGAGTTTTCCGAGTTTTCTCCATTAGATACGCAAATGCGAGGTGGTTCTCCCTAAAAATCCACCTGGTAGACACTGTCCTCCTTCTTCATCGACACGGAGCCAAGTCAGACTTCAACCTACGGGTGCTCCATCACAACAGAATCTGCTCCCTCTCCCTTCATCCCTTGAGTGGTCTACTAATGGATACTTAAGATATAGATTACTTAGTATCAGTCACAACACCTTTATAGGATAGGTTTGTTATATTATTAAATATTATGATAACTTTCTCTTTCTTCGTCCTAAACTTTTATTACTATATATATATATATATATAAATATATATTTCCCAACAAATAGTATTTTAACAAGTCATTGGATCTCATTCTCGGTTTTATTTTCTGCAAGACTTTCTAACATTACCATAAATTTCATTTGTCCCCTAAAATACCATTTCATTTGCATACAAAAAGTTCAATAAAAACTTATGAATGATTTGAGCTAATGCATAAGAGCGGTTAATATATCAGGTCTTCAAAGAAAATTTTCAAGAGAAAAATGGACACCATAAAATGATTACGTCTATGAAAAGGACATTCCATATATTCCCCGATACTTTGTTTAAAAACAACACCAAAAGTTTTCGTCATTCATTTTCTTATCTTTAAAACTTCGACGTAAATAATACCAAAATTATGGAAGAAAAATGACACATTTTTCCTAAACTAAAATACTTTTCGAGATATCTAGAAATTTAAAGTTACTATTAATAATTTCCGAACGTTAGATTAGTTCGAAAAGAAAAAAAAAAATATTAGAAGAGGATCGAAAATCATCATCAATATAAATTGTCAAGCCTCAAAATATTGTCGAAGCTTTGGCGATTTCAACAGACATTTGCTTCCGGGTATGACGGTCGAAAATACCACCGTTTAAGATTTTATACTAAAGAAATGGATTCGAAATTTTGGTGAACCATGAATTTCGACCCAGTTTTTCTATAAGCGTCATCTTATCAAAGAAGTTTTATTTCTTGGAAAAGATTTTTATACAAAGATGATGTAAAATCCATTTATTAAACGAAGAACTTTTTATCTTCTGTTTGAGGTGGCGTAAAATGATAAAAGCCTCATTTGAAAAGTAAAATACATCAGATTTATCAGCGTGTAATTTACGGTAATGGGTAATGATATTTAAAATTATAGGGTAATGATATTTAAAATTATTACCGAGTTACCTTTTTAGAAACTATCACAACAAAAGCTTTTATCTAGTATTAAAAGTTTAAGATGAAAATGAAAAACTATCTTAATACTTAATAATATAATAAACCATATATAATATAATAAATAATATAAAATTGCTGTGACTAATACTAAGTATCCGGCAGCGCTAAACGGATACCCCTTGAGTGGAGGGAAAGGGGGCTGCGTCACAACTGTTAAATGACTTGGAAGTCATTTTGTCCGTCAAAAAAACCGAAACAATAAAAATACATTGTACCCTATTTTACTACAGTATTCTACTACTACACTACAGTTGGTTTAATGTGCAACTCATGCCAAATACGTTTTAATATCGATTCAAAATAACATTTGCAGCCGAATTCACTTTTTTATGCCGCTTACACCGCCATCTATTTTTAGACTTTGGAACAGTTTTGATGCCGCGCTGTTTCTTCTTCTTCAAATATCTTCAGTTCAAATTTGAACTCATTGTGACGAGTAGTTCTTTTTTTATAGCATTTTGAAAGTGGGACTCTAATTATAATCACCCTGTACTCTGAGTTAGATTTCTACCTTGCACAGTTGCATACATTATATATATATATATATATATATATATATATATATATATATATATATATATATATATATATATATATATATATGTGTATATATATATTTCCCTACAAATAATATTTTAACAAGTCATTGGATCTCATTCCCAGGTTTTATTTTCAGGAAAATTTTCTAGCATTACCATAAATTTCATTTGTCCTCCAAAATACCATTTCATTTGCATACAAAGAGTTCTATAAAAACTATATGTATTATGACTTGTTAAAGTACTATTTGTTGGGTAATGCATATGTAAATGGCGTAATGTATGTATAGTGTACAAATATATATATATATATATACATAGGGTGATCAGACAGTACCACATAAACTATGCAGGGTGGAAATTCTTAATTGAGTATGCAAAAGTCACCATGAAACCCCACCTTTCCGATGCACAGTTTTGGAGAAAAGTGTGAAAGTAAAAGTATGATATCATATCCAGTGCACGAAAACGGAGCTTTAATAGGAACAACAACAGCGTTACTTGAATATGACAAACCTTTACATGAGAAGTGGCTCAAAAATTATCACTGTTTAAATCAAGGCACACATTCTCGTATAGTATAGTGGCTAACTGTACACCATCCAATTGCCTTCGGACCAAAAATTGAAGGCAGCATGCAGACTAACAACGAAATCTAGTCTTTCATGGGGTTAGATATACAGATTTGCCCATAGGAAACTGTCCAAATTAGTCAAATCTGGTAATTGTGACTGCAACTTAACAGGAATCTTGTCATTGAATCTTGTTCCGATGTCATTGCTTCGATTTACGGCGTGTTGTATGGAGAGGTATAATCCATCGCAGTTTGTAATACATTATCAGTGCAATAGCCAAGGACATAGCACAATATTCACGATCAGAATACATTATCATTAGCAAGAAAAGATGGCTGTCAATTGAATATCAGACACTCACCTGTCTATTTAAACTATCAAAGGATCACTAACTCCCGACAAATCAAAATTTTTCACAAAAGAAAAAAAGTAACATTGTTTTTAAACAACACAGAAAATCACTTATGAAATGACCTTTGAAAAAAAGGTGCCTGCAAAGCATTTCTACATTTTCACTTTTTTTAATCTGTAATCATACATCTCATTATTGTTAAGAATTTTTCCCATAGTTAACAGGTTCCACAAACTCCAGATTAAAGAACTTTTTCACATTTCATTAAAAATTTTAAACTATTACATATTTATACCACCATTTCACTCGCTGGCAATACATCATCCTACTCTGAAACTCAACAGTTACCAACTAGTTGTAGTAGTCTGTCACCCAATCACTTGCTTAATGGCAATATTATAAAAAGTCACAGGTTTTTGTCACATGATTCTATTTTCTCAATAAAACCAGCTATACTGTCGAATCGTTATTGTTCAGTCTTATATGTTATCGACCCTAAGTGATAGATTATTTTGTCGTCTTCGTGTTATCAGAATACATCGCTGACTGTGGTTTTTGATGTGGAGACCGTATCGCTGGATAAATATACATATATATAATATAAATATATATATATATATATATATATATAATATTCCTTAGAATGTTTTAATTAATTTCTTTTTGGTTTTTATGATTTCCTGGGTACCTTATTTTTGTATAGTTTCTTTAAATATTTGAGCCTCTTTTTTTATCTGTCTATATAGCTCTAGGTGTTCATACCCTTGATATTTGTGAAGAAATTTTCAATTTCATTGCTGCAACTTATGCTCACCTCTATCTTGAGTAATGTTTTGTCCTCCTATGCCTGTCTTGAATATATATATGAGCCTCTTTATTTTGATATATATATATATATATATATATATATATATATATACACTATATATTATATAGTATATGCATATATATATATATATTTATATGCATATGTATATAACTAATTAATTACAATTTATTCATTCTCCAACATATTCTCCACCCTGTATATATATGCAGGTATTACTAAGTAGAAATATAAAGCTCGTCTTAAAAAAATATTTAGCTATTTTTAACTTATTAAAGTTCATTTTTGAGCTAGCAGTTCTAAAAAAAAAAATTGGCATAATATGAACCATAAGAACATTATTTTCTAATATTCGTGATAAATGTAAAAATATACAAAATTGTTATAAATACAAAGATCCATCAAATCTGCTTGTTATAAATACAAAGATCATCAAATTCGTTAAAAACTGACAATAGTTTAATTTCGCTTATAAATTTCACAACAATGAAAAGTATTGGTTTGAATATCATGAATATGTTCTATTGCTAAAAATACATGCAAATTGAATACATGAAATGAAACAAAAATTTTAACTTGAGTACCCTTTTTTTCGATACACTATGTAAATGTGCTTTCATAAATTTATCCATAGTTTTTAGGAATTTATTGTCATTAATTTACAATGAATAAATTGCAAAACAAATTAAAAAGTTTAGAAAAATTAAACATTTGTTTGAAATTCAATGAAATTGCCTGTTAAAATAAAAACAGCATTTAGAATGAAAGAAAATAATGTATGTTCTGTAGAATGGATTAAAATAATTGTGCATAAAAACGCAATTCAATAAAAACACAATTCAAACGCAAATATAAAAAGTTTAGAAAACAGAAAATAATTTAATCAATGTGTAGGATAATTAATATTATTTTCAACAAAATTAAGGCATTTCTTTCAAAGATGAATATAAAAACTACTTAAAAAATATTTTGGATATGTATTAGTTTTATCTTTTAAAAGTTTGTTTAACCCAATGATTCAGGTGGGAATATATTCTTAGCAAACATTTTATTCCGAAACTTTAGATGCCTCGATGCAAAAAGAAAAAAAAATGAAGAAAAATTCTGTAAATATTTCAAAGGAAAAAAAAATGCAGTATTATTATTTCCAAAGGACATAACAAGGTGTAAATATTTCCAAATAAAATAATGCATTTTTAATATTTTTAAAGGAAATAATACATTGTAAATATTTCTAAAGGAAATAAGGCATTGCAAATATTTCCAAAGGAACTAAGGCATTGTAAATATGTATTTCCAAAGATATAATACATTGTAAATATTTCCTATTAAGCATGCATTCATAAAATTTACGTAAATATAAATTTAATTTGAATTTTTATAAAAAATATTCAGTTATTTCTAGTATTTTTAGTTTTAATGAAAGTAGGGAACCAAGTTATAATTTTTTTTTTTTCTGTGCTGATTATAATAAAAGTAGCAGAGCAGGATAGCCTGGTGGATAGTGTATTAAGAAACTTGGCATGAATCCCACTAAAGAAAAACCCTAAAGCTAGTCTATACCCTGTACAGGCATGATAAATCTGTAACCCGGAATGTCCTTACATTAGGATAGAGGAAGGAAAAAATAGCAAATACACAGATGCCTGATTTGGAGGGGTTCGTTGCAATATGGGGAGGGGGTCCAAAATTTAGGTGCTGCATAATCACTTCCTTTCTGTGCACCCTTGGTAACCCTGAATCTTCTAATCAGCTGTTGGAGTGGCAAATAACCTCAGGACAAGGTGCCCGATATTTGAAAGCAATAATAATTTTTATTTATATCCTTGATATATATTATGGTTCCTTATTCTTTTGAATTAAATTTTGAGATAAGTAAAAAAAAAAATTGTTAGTTTAAGTATAAACATTTTGTAATTAATTTCGCTTCTTTATCAATGGCAGGCTTTAAAGTAAATTGCAAATTTCTTCTATAATCGTTGAACAATTAATAATTGCCTTCTAAGAAGCTTTTTTTTTTTAATAAAGTATCCTTGATAAAATAATTTTTCTTTGATTATATAAATGCTACCAATTTCAATAAAATTCCATCAACCAAAATACTTGATAAGTATGCGCTTTTCTCTTTCGATGTTAGGATTTTTGAAGCCAATGTCATGGTACAATGATCAATATCTTCCAGGCGGTTGAAGTTAATTTTATCTTTTTTTTTCTAGATTGCGATACTTTGTTAAATTAAATAATTTAAACTGTAAACTATTTATAAATTTCAAATTTTCTCTTTTTTAAGTTAATAAGTTTTGAAACTTCTCTCTTGAACCGAACAATTAACTTTTATTAACCAAGCACATATTTTTAAATTAAAATTTTATAAACTATTTTTTTTTCATCTTTTCAAAATTTCTTAAAATAGGGTTGATGGAAACACTTTTTAAGTTTTCCTAAACAAATTGTTAAATAAAAATGAAAACTGGAGCAGATGCTTACATGCACTGCTGGTGGTCCATCTGAACTATTTATTTTTTTTTTTTACAATGCTTTATTTTTCTAAGACTTATTACAAACATTCAAAAGAAAGAAATTTTACTTTCAACAAATATTGAGGATAGTCGTGTCTAATCCTCAGTGTCCTGCAGTGCCGGACGGACTTCCCAGTCTACTCAGGGATGGAGGGAAAGGGGCAACTTCTGTTGTGATGGAGCATCTGTAGATAGAAGTCTTATTTGTGACTGACTGAGTGTCGTTGGAAGAAACAGGGAAGTGCTTTCCGAGAGGACTTTTAGGGAACAACACCACATTTTCCGTATCGTAAGGGGAAAACCTGGAAAAATCCCACCAGGAAGTCCAACTAACGAGGCAAAATACTGAACATCACAAACACAATTGAACCTCCTCCTTTTTTTTAAACAGTGTCTATAATAAAGCCGCCAGCTCATTGAACCTCATCCCTATTACTCACCAGCGGTGTATGTTGCCATTGAGTCAAGCATGATAGTTGTTCATTTGGAATGTCATCCATTTTGACTCATGTCATACACCAATTGAATAGCAGATATAAAGTAAATTCAACGTTACACAAGGTGCACCACGGGAAACCTACTACACGGAACCCACATTAAACTCTTATTTGGAACGAATAGAAGAATACAGTATATTACACTATATTCTTCTCTTCCTCCTCCAGCTCAATGGAAGAACATTCCAACCTATGGATTTATCGTGTTTAACATTAGCATAAACACGGAAGTTTTCATTTAGGGTAAGTTTGTTGGGTTTCGAACTCAAAGTCCTACCCTGCAATGAAGATATTAAAAGTATTGATTCTTCTAAATTAAGAAGTTCGTATTTGCTTTCTGTAATTATTATGAGTGCATCGAGAATAATGTTCTAAGAAAATAATCAAATGCCAGAAAAAATATTTAATTCGTTACAAGGAATCTTCCTAAATTTTCGAATATAGTGTATTCTTTTTGTATTTTCTGACTATACGTTTGAGTTAAAAAACAAACAGAATACTTGTCAGATTTATATAAAAATTGTTCAACCGAAATAAAATTTTAAGAAATGAGTGAAAAGAAATGTTTTAGGTTTGAATAGAATCTGACAATAACATTTAAAAAATGCTGGTAGAAAAAATAAATTCAGCATTCATCAAATTAATTTCATTTTAAAATCTTTAAGCAAACATAATTATGACTATCTTCTTAATTTGTTATACACATACTTTCATTTTGAAATTCTAATTTTTACTTTTCGTTAATTAAAACTATTTAACTTGAAAACTAAATTATGTGTCCAGACGCATAAATATTTTTACTATATTTTATACAACTTTCATATAAGTATTGTACATAGTTTATTAGAAGTTATTACATTTTGCTATGCTATATATAAAATACATATTTGCTATATTAATCATTTAAGCCAGACTTTTGAGTATAAATTCGGCTTTACAAAACGTTAATTTATTTTAAATTTACAAAGTACATATTTCCAATTATATTTATTAATTAATACACTTAATAAATTAATAAATATTTTTAATTTAAACCCATTAATGTAAAAATAATATATTTGGATATTGGGAATAATAATTGGTATTGGATATTGTGAAGTAATTAATTATTTGGATGTGCAGTAATAAAATATTTGGATATTGTGAAGTTACTGAATATTTAAATACCTTTATGCCACATAAAGCTACATGAATTGTAAAATTTCTTATTACGACCAGAATAAATACTTCAATTGTGGTACTCAATTATCACTTTTTAAATTTACCGCTAAATCAGCAGATGAATAATTATTTATTTTAGTTTAAGAGCATTTCATTAAAATAGACAAAGTTAAACAAATTAGATAACAAAAAAATTCAAATATTGTTATCACAATAGAAAAAAATACAATAACCCATATAAAAAATTTAAATAAGGAATTAAACAATAATTAATAAAATTTTGTTAAGAAAAAAATGTAACTAAAGAACCTTGAAATTATAATACACTCACGTTAACGCATATAACACATTTTTGATAACCCTTATTAGAAACCCCTTATAAATATTGAATAACCCTTATAAATTATGAATAACCCTTACCTACCCACCCCCAAATTTTGGATAACCCTTAAGATACATAAAAGTAGAAAACATTTGATGTAATCATAATTTTTACTATGTGTTCATTAACAGCTGATTTAATTACATTAAACGTCAAAAAAATTTAATAACATCATCAACAATAAATGCACAAAATATCTAATTGAATATTTTAAGGGAAGTTAGATATTTATTGAACATATTTGCCTTGGCTGTTTAAGCGCATTCCGAAAAATTTAATCCTAAAAAGTTCCGCTTAATGTGAAACGTATACAAGATCAAAAATCGTGTCCATAATTTTTTAAGGGTTTAAGTTTCTTTTTTTTATAAGCATTTTCCTGGAAACAAGTTTACTCTTTCAAGGTGAGATTAATCTTAAAAAGTTCTTTTTTATATACAAGTTAAGAGTGTCAGTAAGTGCAATGTTGTTTTACAGGAAATAAGTTTCAAGTGGGCTTTTGCTCAAAAGATTCCGCTCCAAATAAAAAGCTGGAACAAAAGAGTCTTGTTGTAGAAAAAAAAATTGCTACGTGTCTCTTCCAACAATTTTTCTACCTCCTATTGAACTTTTAAACGCTGGATCATGATATTTTTTGACACTTTCGAGCGTGATCGATCACAATTGACTTTCGGCATACACTTTGTGTACTTTATCACTTATATTTAAAAACAGTACCTTTTTTATAGTCTTTGACGTACATCACAAACTTTTCTAGTTTAAATATCTAACAAAATATAGTTTCAAGAACCGTGTAACTTTTAGGGATAAACTATCTCATGAAGTAAGTAACTTAAAATTTATCTAATAAGTTATCTTTACCGTAAATTTTTAAGCACAATATCATGACTTTACTATTCGAAATATCCATAAATATTGAAATTCGTTATTCATATTATTCACATATATATTATTCTCATATATCAGCTTTTATATTATTCATATATGTATTATTCACATATATATATATTCTTATATATCATCTCATATATTACTTATATATACATTTTTTCCCATTATTCATATATATATTTATTTACATTATTCACATTTTTAAAATTCATTATTCACATAGATTTTGAAATGTTGTCCATATTTTTGTGTGTATGTATAATATATAGAGATAGCACTTCAAAAAATATGTCTTGCGAGAATTTAATACCAGGAATATAGATTACCGGAGAATATTAAAAAAAAAAAGACTGAATTAAAAATCCACCCATGCTTAAAAAATAAGGAAAAAACTGGGAAAATATTATATTTGGTAAAAGAACTACAATTAACTTTTAACTATAATTCTGTATACATAGCAGGTATGCACATGCAAAAACTAATCCACAGCCAAAACCTATTTTATAAGTATGATTTTAAGCGTAATGTAATTTATTTTATAAGTTACCCATTTCATATTACATATTATTAGAATAGGAAGGTAAAAGTACTGCTGAAATATACGCAACCTTCAAAATAGAAATTTACAGCAAAAAAAAAACAACAACACAGATTTGGATTAGAATTTTCTTGAAGGTGTATAGCTATTTGATATATATACATATATATAATACCAATAATTCATTAATTATTTATATTAATTCATTAATATATTTATAGAAATTCATTCCCATTCCTATATATATATATACAGGAATGGGGACCAAACATTTCTGTGACTTTTATTCACTTGTGCACTATCAACCCAGTTAGAAAAGTATCCCTGATTCAAGTAGTCAAACTCTGATTTTATAATATTAAATAATCTTACCAGGCAAAGTAAATGATAAGCTATATGTAATTTTCAAAATTTTGGCTCGATAATCAAAGATTTTTAAGCTAGGAAAATTACGCGAGTGCTCTCTTCTAGTTATTATGTAAAAGAGATTTAAATACATATATAAATCTATGTGTCCTATCTATCTCTCTAAATCTATCCCACTTTATATACATACGAAATATTATATTTATGCAAATGTGTTTATTATTTTAAAAATCTCAAAATTCTTAATGATTATCATTTATATCTAATAATAGCACATTATGTACAGTGTTATTTTTTAATGTTAACTATCATCAGCAATTTTTGTTTTCCTAAGTGATATTCTTCTGTTTTAAATATATTTCAACGCACGTTGAAAATATGTAGAAAAGGGCAAAGTTAACCATTTTGATTGACTGACAGTTTTTCAATTTTATTGTAAAATCTCCATACATTGTGACAGCAAAAATATTTCTTAACTATTCTTGACAGCATAACATATTTGCAGGGATCATTGTTACTTTTTATGGCAGTTGGAAAAAAATATTATTTATAGAAAGCGGGGTTCGCAAATGTATGTTGTTCAATATAGCCCTGTTTGCAAAAATTCTTGCCTATCATGATTTATTTTTATAAAACAAAATATGAAAATATAGAATCTAACACTCTTGGATGGCGAAATCTTGAAATGGATATCTAAAGCTATCAAATATCTAATTTTAAATTTTTTTAAATATAAGAGGAAATTTGTCCACTCTGATTTTAAAAATTGTAATGTGCTTTTTTGTTTATAGAAAATTATTCAAATCATTGAATTTCCAAAGAAAAATTATATTAAATGCTACTTTTCTGTAGTAATTTATCAAATTATTTTTCAAAAATTAGAAATTATTTAAACTTTTTTTCTGGTATCGAGATGAATAAAAAATCTGCATATTCATTGATACTTAATTGCATCATTAACATCTTTAACTAGAAAAAGCAAACGATTGGTTTATTTATTTAATTTATTTTTTTTTGTCAAAATTTATGTATATAATACTGTAGTTTTTCTGAAAAATTTAATTTATTTCCTTCATAGGGGAAATACGTTATGATATTAAATGCCAGTGTATGTCACGATATAAAACATTTTCTCCTATATTTATTAAATATACTACTACAATGCTGTTTTCGAGGCTTTTGTGGCATTTTTTGGCTTAAATCATTCGCAACTAGAATGACAAAAATATAGCAGATTCAGTGTAACCAGAATCTTCTGCATTGCCCCGTAATTTTGAACTTATACCAACAAGGGTGGCATCAGGGGGAGGTTCTCTCATCATTCTCTGTAACAAAAGAAAACATTAAGCTTAAAGATTTATTCTGCTCCTGCCAGCATGGGTACGATTCTGATTAAAAAGAAAAACAATTGCCAAATGCATATTAGGATAAAAAAAAAACTATTTCAGAAGCAAAAGTGAATAGTTAAACTATTATTAGTTAGTAGTTAAACCATTAAACTGAACTATTGAACTTACATTTAAAAATGGTGGCATTTAAATAAATAAATATATATATATATATATATATATATATATATATATATATATATGGTGGATTCTTTTTCTAATCTGGCATCTGCATATCTTAATTTTATTGAAAACTCTGGAAATAATGCAAATATATATTTTTTTATGTAGTAAATATATATATATATATATCAATAACATAATAAGGTAATGTTGAAATGTAGCAAGTTAAAGGAACAGTTAATGCATTAAAGTGAAAATAATAATTCACATAAGGGACAGGTTTAGGGAAAGGTTTTAACAGGAAAGAATGAATTATCGCCAATCCACGTGTTCAAACAGGTGTGTCGGTCTCGTGGGTTGGTTGGATTAGAGAGGTCTACTTTATAAAATAAATCTGTAGAGTGCAGGGACAACTAGATTGTAAATGGGTGTGGTTGGGTTGAGATACTTGAGTCATAAGTTTGTGAAATCAAAGTTTAATTTATACACGCATAAATACCACACACATACAATTAGAGACAAAAACAGTAGTTAACACATTTAAAGTAAAAAACAGATAATTATAGCTTCGTGGAATTATTTCATTTCTAAGCCAAAAAAAACGAAACACGATTATGTACAGTATTGTGCGAAATATACTTCCACTCCTGGTGAGAGTCTGTAGGCCAACTGATCATTTTTCTGAATGCCCCAGAATCATACCTGTGGCATTCTGCCAGTGTGTAGAGTAAGCATGGTTGCAAATATTCAAATCAATACATGACTTTTTAATTGTTAAAATTAATTTTTAATATAGTTCGATTATTTTATTATTTTTTTTATAATAAGCGACCTAATTACACTTGTATACCATCCTTATATTGTTTATTATTTTGTTATACTGCACGAAAATTGCATAAATATTTAAACTTTTTAGAGGCTTATTTTATCATTAGTTTTTGTGTTAGGAAACAGAATTCGTAGTCTATGTAATATCTGAAACTGATAATCTATAAAATCAAAGTCTGCATGGTTTTTGAAATGGAAAATATTTTTTAATTTATAAATATGTGTCTTTTATTAAGATGCCAATACTATAACTATGTTCAAAGTCAAATTAATTAAAAACATGAATTGGAAACAAATATTCGTCATAGACTTTAAAATTATTCAAATGGCATTGAAAATAATAAACGTTCCTCGAAATCCCATTATTATTTTTGTTTTATAAAACTTCAGCTTTATTATATAACTGTACTTATTTAAAAACAATAATAAAGAAAATATATGCAATTTAAGTGAATTACATATATGCACATATAAGTCATTCAGAAAAAGTTCTTTAATATATGCGCTTCATAAAAACAAATAACTTTTGTTGAGTTAGGTGATGTATTGAAATTCGATATTGTATATGCTTTTTTAATCTCAGAAAATGTATTTTTAGATAACAGAGAAATGTACCATTAAATAATGAATTTTATACCAATATCGTAAATATAACACACATTGGTTTCTAAGTTAACGTACAAACTTTTTTGTGTTTAGTTTATGAATAAATAAATAAATATAAAAACTTAAGTTTGAAAAAATTATTTATTGAATTATTCTAATTTTAACATTAAATAGGATTTATAAATAAATAATTTCATTTTTTATAAACGTATATTGTGTGAAGAAAAATAAATAACAAAATTTTGTGCAAAAATTAATAAATAAATAACTGAATAAAAGAATTAATTTTAATAAGGAGTACGTCCCACCCCTAGCTATAAAGCAAGTGCAACATCGAGTTTCTAAAAGTTATAGAGCAACCGAATTGGAAGAAAAGACCATATATGGAGCATGGTCTGTTCCAACTCATTTAACAGTCTCGGAGGAGAACTTAAAGAAGCCATCTAGCTGCCAAGATAGTCCTAAAAAGCTCTCTGAGATTGTCTGACACCGAGTTGGCCATTTCATTCACTCCAAACATTGATCCTTTAGATATTCCTCAGCACGCCTGAGGTTAAGTATGTCATACATTAGATAAACTTCTTACTGATACCACCAACATATCATCATAGTAGTGGATCAAGGGTCTCATCGCTATGTCTCAGAGAAGTCAAAGTTTCTCCATGTAGCATTTGCTTATCAGTATGATTTCCTGAGTTATTTCACCTAAAACATTGCCTAGATTACTATACATTGGTAGTATCTGGTGCCTTGCTCACTCAGATCAGTACACAATACTTATGAAGCGCTGGGCAGAGTAAAAATGGATTCATAGGTGAACAGTACAGTAGCCCGTTGCAATTTGATCAGGAAACATACTCTCTTGCTACTGTTAATGAGCAATTATTTTTCGTTAACAGAAATACACAAGCAAAGGAACGTCTTGCATAGAGTACTTGATTGTTAAAGAGTCTTCGTATCATGCTAGAATATTTTATAGTCCTTGTTGAGGCAAAAATGAGTTGAGACACAGTAATATATCTGCGTTTTCTCCGTGTCGAAAGAGCTAGAAAAATATCTTTAGAAGGAATTGTATCATGTGGTAGCCCTGGAACAGTTCTCCTTGAAATTGAATTGTTGTGTTTGAATTCATCCCAGAAACTCTTTTGCACCATAACTCGAAATACATTAGAATGTCTAAAAGCTTCGACTTGTGATAACCCCATGTTCAACAGATGACCATCTAAATTACTTTTTATAGACATTGCTAATAATATATCTTCGTACCAACACTTGAAGATCATCCAGCATTATTAACAAATTACACATAAATATAAAAAAATGAGATATTTGCAGTTTTCTTCGACATATACATACATGTGTTCGATTCTTTAAAAAATGTTGTCATAACTCTTTCATAAAATTTTATTAAATTAAAAAATTTCCATTCTAATAAACCATATAGTTGTATCTAACTTTTTGTGAAGTACTTTTTATGTTGCATAAAGTTAATGTTATTTTTTTTAAATATTATATTATACAGTTAATAAATTTTCATAATTTTGTGTAGAAACCTTACCTTTAAGTTAACTTATTTTTTAGGCCAAGTGAACAAAAATGTTCTTCTTTTAAGCTTGAAAATTAGAGCACAATCCCTCTTGATGCCACCCGTAAGTGTATTCGTTTCAAATTACCGTAACAAAATGTGAGTGCTGTGTAACAGTCTGCCATTGGTGCAGACCGGGTAAAAGCTAAATATGTTACACATCTGTCTTTCTATTGGCTAATTTCCAAATGTCGAACTTCTGAGTATTCGAAAACAACCCCTCAACTATTTTAAAATTTTCAATTCTTCAAAAAAAGTAACCATCTGTTATAGTCTAGTTATCATAAAATGATATACATCATGATATATGATGATGTTTTTTACAGTAAAATTAAGACTGAAAACAATAGAATATAGTGAACTCAAAATATAAGCTGATGAAGAAAATAAGGTTTTGCATAGAGGAATGAAGGACGTTACAAATATTTATAAAGTGACTTTTGAACTTTTATTTTAAATTTAAACCTACTTTGCCTAAATACAAAAAAAATTATTGTCGAATAGCTCAATATTGCTCTCGAATTGATAAATTAAAATAAATAAACATTATAGATTAAAATACTAAACGTTGCATAAACTATTACAAAGAAATCTTTATTTTAAATAAAGAATTTGAAAAAAAGAATTATTATACATATAAAATACTTAACTGAATAATAATAAATAAAAATAATAAATAAGTAACTTTAATGTAAGAATTTGTAATAGCAATTGTGTATAAAGAATAGCACTTTTGTAATTCCAAACATGTTTTTAAATTAAAATAAAATAAAAGTATGACATTCTATTCCATATCCAACTCAGTTGAGGAATTTTGCATGCATATTATTTTATATGTCCTTCATAAGAAGGAAAACTGATTATTTTTCAATCAGAAAAATGGCCATTTCAATTTATGAAAAATAAATAAATCTATAAACTAAATAAATAAATAAAATAAAATAAATAATTTAAATAAATTTATGTAAGTATCATACTATAAAGTTAATAATAATACAGTTTTCAAATATTAATAAAAGTGATATTACTAAGATTTTATTGTGCACTAAGTAATATTCTTCAAATATATAAAACTAATTTCATACTTGCATTCTTATTTGTGAACTAAAAATGTGTCAGCATGTTCAAATCTTTTTGAATTTATTCAGAATTATTAGTATTATTCAATTTCAATGGTTAATAAAGTTGTTGCATTACATATGCAAAGGCAAATAATCTAACCAAAGATTTCCAAGAAATCCTAAAGTTCCACGCCGATGTTGTACATCCAAAAATAGAAAAATCTTTCTAATTTATGGTTTGTTTACTCGCATTTGGAATGCTGGAATAAAAACATTTCCAGAAAAGAAGTGGTAGTAGTCCTCTAAGGCGTCGTTGTACGACCTACACCAAAAGTTGTAGAAGTTTTGCAATTCAGTACTTCATGATTTTTGCAACTGCAGAAGCACCACAGGGATCATGAAACTTAACATTTATAGGACTGAAATACCATCAGAAAGTACAAAATGTTATACATTGTACTATAGCAAAGGCTATTCGTCTTTAAGTATATATCATTTTTTTTTTGGGGGGGGGATTTATTTATTGATATTATGATGAAAAATATTCAGAAAATTCTTATGTATGATATTTCTGTCCAACAACTAGGTAAACAACTATTCCAATAGAGATGCTACATTGTATATTTTCTATTCTATATCTATTTTTGAATAAAAATATTATTAATTGCGTTATATTATTTTAATAATATTTAATACATCCAGATAATTTATGTGGGGCCAGTAGGAACGGACAATAAAAATACAGAATCAGATTTTAGCAAAATTCAGGATTTTTGAAAATATTAAGAACAGACTTGGCTTAAAAGTTAGATGAT
Organism: Caerostris extrusa; assembly: GCA_021605095.1. Classification (NCBI taxonomy): domain Eukaryota; kingdom Metazoa; phylum Arthropoda; class Arachnida; order Araneae; family Araneidae; genus Caerostris; species Caerostris extrusa. Next base: position 12,449 of record BPLR01007933.1, on the reverse strand, counting down.
TAATGGATCATTGCAAAATAAATTTGTAATGTTTTAGTGTAAAACTAATAGAAATTGAGTAATCTTGTGTGCATTAAGAAACTATAGCGCTGCATTTGCAGTTACAGTTTTACTTCTAGATTTTCATAAAATTTTAGTAAGCACTTAAATGTATTATTAATAATATCTTAAATTTAAATAAAAACATCGTATCAACTAATGTTTTTTAATATATGATTCTGTATAAGTCATAACTATGTACTTAATACTAACAATTCCCCCAAAAAAACGCGTTTTGTACTTCACTGCATGAAACATTACATTGGTATTAGTGTCTGCTATGTCTTCAATTCATTCTTCAATAAGTAAAAGATTTTTTATTACTTCATGTGGTTCATCACCAAGAAACAATTTCTTAAGATAAAATTCCTATATTAGATATTAGATTGAACTACATTAACGATTCGAGAAAAAGTCTCTTTAGTTTCATTGAAAAATTTCTTGCATTCAATTACGAATAACTTTTTTAATGGAGATAAATGTATCCATTACTAGAAAACCTTCATTTTTTTGCATGATGGGAAAGTTAAATAATTTCGGAGAAAATCGTTTGCTACAGACATTCCATTTTATTCACCCTAGATACAAATTATTCTTCTTTTATGTTCCTTTCTTTTGTTGCCACCGTGTAGTTCTACAAAGGCAGAGGTTTGTAAACCGGAATTAATTCCTATTGCTTTGTATAACAAAGTATTTAAGTCTAACATTCCAATTAGCTGATTTATATTTATTATTTTGAATCTATTAAGCTCAATAGTTCTATGCAGTTCTCACACGAATTAAACAAAAATGTTTTGCACTAAAGAATCACACTTTATGAACTACAGCAGTGTTTTATTTATAAAAATGTAAATTTTACCAAACTAAGCGAAAACCGGGTTCGAAACCCTAGAAGTTGTACCTAATCGAAAGCTACCATGTTTATGCCAGGTGAATTAACAATAGTTCAATTTACAGCTGAAGAGAGGATGGTGCAAAGCCCCAAATTATCCTCAAGTGTGTTGGCTCAAATTTTGAGTGGTAAAATGAGACAAATGCAAAGTAGCAGGTGACCTGCCATTCACCCTACATAGCGCTGAATTTTCTCTGTTAAAGTGACGAATAATCATAGGTCAAAGTGAAATGGATTAGAAAACCACGTAATTGATAAAAATTGTATTTTTATGTAAAAAGATAACCTTAAGCGGATAATTCATATTGACAGAATGTTATATTGGATAACATGTCTAAATAATATATGCTTCTTCTTCTTCATTGGCGCAAAAGCCTCATGGTGGGCCAAAGCCGTCTGCCTGCTGGCAGATATCGAGACAGATGTTTTCTTTTTATGGGGTAAGCGTTGTCAGCCCTACGCTCAAGTCTATGGTCATATTAGACCGGTATCCTGTCAGTGACTCTACATATCGTTGAATTTGCTCTTTTCAAGTTACGAATGATCCTAGGTTAAAGTGAAATGGATTAGAAAACCACATAACTGATAAAAATGTATTTTTATGCAAAAAGATAACCGTAAGGAGATACTTCATGTTGACAGAATGGTATATTGGATTACATGTCTATATAATATATTCTTCTTCATTAGCGCTCGGCCTGATGGGCAATTGGCTACCGCTCTAGCCTTCGGTACCACAATCTTCAGGTTCGTATTCTGGCGGGGACACGGATGTTTGTTATATGTTCGCTTTTATTAAACTACTACTACTACACCACATCACTGTGCCTAGAGCTAAGTTACCCCCTGTACAGTTTGGGAATGATGTGGGTGCGAAGTTTGACGGGGCTTTATGACGCTCTTACAGTCATATTAGACCGGGACCTACGTCTTAATGTGGATTCCGAACCACAACAAACATCCATGGCACCGCCAGTACTCGAACCCGAAACCTGTGGCACCGAGTGCCATACAGTCGGCCATTCAGGCCCATCCACGTTAAACTGTAGGCCCCAGTCTAATTAGCCTAAAGTGTGCAAAAAATGACAGCGATAATCTCCATTGAAGCAACAGCTCATGTTGAGCCAAGGCCATCTGCCTGCTGACAGATTTCGAGATAGATGTTTTCTTTTTAAGAGGTAGGGTTGTCAGCGCTACGTCCCATGCTCTACAGTCATATTAGATGGGAACCTACAGTTTAAAGGTGATTCCAAATAATATATTATGTACTAAATATTTATATACACATATTCCTTTCCACGAATTGAAATAAATGGTTTAATTTCATAGAAAGATATCATGGAAAAATGTTCTCCAGACATTCAAAGGCTTTAAAGGTCATTCTTGCATTTATGTAAAAGTATTGATGACTCGATAGGTGCTTACTTTGATTCATTATACCAATACCTTTCCTTTTTAGTACACAGTATAACTTAGTCCCAGTTTCTTATTTTGTCTGAAAAGAGAGGCTGAAATACAGAAAGAGGTACACACAAAAAATGGATTGTTCTTTCTCTGTTATTGATGATGGTAATACTATCTACTATATTCAAAAGAAAAACTATCGTTCTACTTTACCAAAAGAAAACCCCAAATTCTTATGGTACAATTGATGCATGATCAGTTCTGCGGATTTGTTTCTTTCCGTGAATAATTCTTCAAAATAAATTTCTGGATGTGTTATGTTTATTGAAAAGATTCAGATTCAAGCAGGAGAATATGGGGTTGCGTTTTTGAAAACAAATGCTTTCGTTTTTTCTTATTTTGAAGAAGTACTGCAATGCGTTTTGGGTAAGAAACTTTTTAAAATATTCTGTTTTGCATTAATATAATAAATATTTTTTTCTCAGATATTTAAAACTTTAGCTTTAAAAAAAAAAAAAACTGCATAAATGAAATATGGCGCATTAAAAAATTCACGTGATGAATTTTCACTTAATGGTTTTCGTAAACAAATTTTCTTAATGGTTAGAATTCGTCTTCATTATTCTTTTGAAATCGAAAACCGGGTTGTTGTTTTTTTTTTTACCATTTTTCAAAATGGAAATGAAATGAAATTTATAAAAAGAATATTTTTTTTTCAAAACTTTTACTTAACGGGGTTTGGTTAAAATATGAAAAGAATAAAATAACTTGAAATAATCAATCAACGGGAAGTCTAAGAGTATTTTCAAATTTTCTTACGCAAGACTGTTTTAAAAGGATTTAATTATAAAATTGAATTTGCTTATGTTCTTTTGTAGTTTAAAAATGTCATTAAGAATTTAATAATATTTTGCAATATCAAAAAAAAAAAAAAAAAAAAAAGAAATTAAATAAATTTGCAATGTTGCACTTAAAAAAAATTGAATTTTTAAAAAATTTTTAAAAATAAAAATGACAAAAATTAGCAATAAGAGAAAAATAAAAAGGGTTAATGTATTTTGATCGAATAGATAAATTATTTTATTGCTTTTGATACTGTTAGTATTGAGTCGTAAAATCTGCATCTGTTTAGAAAATAATTAACAATTCAATAAAAAAATCATGTACAAAAGCTCTATTCTTATGTCACATTTCCTTTAAAAGAAATTAAAATGTATTTTCTATGTAATTTCTATGTAAATGTAATTTAAAATGTAATGTAGTTCTTCATCATACTCAGAACAAAATTTAGTTTTTATTACTTTTATTACTGTTAATATTATGAAGTAAAATCTGCACGTGTTAAGATAAAATTAACAATTCAATAAAAAAAATTCATACATAAAAGCTCTATTCTTATAGTAGATTTCCTTTAAAAGAAATTAAAATGTATTTTCTGTGTAATTTCTATGTAAATGTAGTTTAAAATGTATTGTAATTCTTCATCATACTCAGAACAAATTTTTAGTTATCAACTATTTATAATTTGACTTCTAAAGTACATCAATTTATAAAAAAATTATTGTGGAAAAATTATATTTTTAAAAAATAATAAGAGTATAAAAATTGTATTGAAAAACTAAATAACAAATATACTTATATCAATAGAATATATTAATGTTTTCATATTTCCATATTATTTATAGGAAATAATAATATTATTTCTGAGAGTAAATATTTAACCAAATTCTGTATTTGGTCAAAAGGTTGTAAGTTGTCAAATCTGACTGACAGAATGATATTTTATGATAGGCTTTTACCTATTCTCAACTGACATTTTCCAGTAAGATACATTTTCCTCTGCCACTCAATACTCTCAGAAAAAAAAATTCAGTCAAATATAACAATAGTTCAATCAGAAAAGCATAACTTTATCAGCATCTTATCTTTCGTAGAAATAGGTTGGTGAGGAAAATGTTAAAGGGTTGTGAAATACGTGCGCCTTGCTAGCTCTGCTATTGCGACAGAGTACAGAGAATGAGAAATCAGTTTTAACCTCTTGGGATTCAGTGGGCCTTATCAGGAAAAGTCTTTGATAGAAATTGAGCTGCCATTTCTTTTATTTGAACAGTTTTTTTTCCATTCATATCTAACGAAAGTTGCCTTGAATTCCTTAAGAACTTCAGTGAATGAAGTTTTACAGAGCGGGATCTGATTGCTAAGATAGATATTTGAGTGGAAATATATATATATATATATATATCAGAATCCACAATCTAGTTCTGGAACGAATTCTACTTCTTGTGTTGTTCTGAACTTCAATTTGCTATATATCTGTGCTACACGTATCACTTTTCCAAAATACATGTGTATTTAAGTAAATTACTGTAAAAATTATATTTTTAATGAATAATAAGAGTACAAAAATTTTATTGAAAAACCAAATAAACAAGTAATATAAAAAAATTATTGGTGATATCATAGAATAGTAAATGCATATTGACATTTTAAATGAACAAGTAATATAAAAAAAAAAATTTAAAGTCAATTCCTACTTTTTTTCACTATATTTTAGAAAAGTCCTTTACAAATAAAGTTGAAATTTTCCTCTTACATCTGGCGCCATCTATTATTAGGTACATGCAACTTAAATCTAAAAAAAACTAAAATTAATTAATTAAATTTGATTAATAAATTAATATTTGAAAAAACTGTATTCACATCAAGTGTCATCCACTACAAAATCAAAAAATGTATTTGAACTTTAGTAGATGAATAAAAAGTATTTTATTAACAATTGAAAATTTGAACAAGATATATATATAGGGAGAGTGCGAACTAATAGTAGGAATTGAAGAAATATACGTTTATCAATGGAATATATAAAATTTTCTTATTTTCCATATTATTTAATAACAGTAGTTCAATCAATAAAATCAAACATAACAATAGTTCAATCAATTAGATAAAAAATAGCGATAGTTCAATCGATTATAGCGACGCAAGCATAACTTTATCAGCATCATGTCTTACCTAGAAAAAATTTTTGAAGAAAATGTTAAAGGGTTGGGAAATTCGTGAGCCTGACTAGCTCTGTTATTGCGACAGAGTACAGAGAATGAGAAATCAGTTTTAACCTCTTGGGATTCAGTGTGCCTTATCAGCAGAGGTCTTTGATAGAAATTGAGCTGCTATTTCTTTTTTTATTTGAACATTTTTTTCCATTCATCTCTAACGAAAGTTGCTTGAATTCCTTAAGAACTTCAGTGAATGAAGTTTTACAGAGCGTGATCTGATTGCTAAGATAGATTTTTTTGAGAGGTAATATATATATATATATATCAGTATCCACAATCCAGTTATGGAACGAATTCTACTTCTTGTGTTGTTCTGAACTTCAATTTGCTATATATCTGTGCTACACGTATCACGTTTTTCAAAATATATTTATATATGCAAATTAACTTGTTGTGATATGAGAAATCGTTCATATGCTTCCTTTTACACTTAAGAAAGGAATGTTTTTGTACAGGCTAGATATGTGACTTTGTAGGACATGATCCAAATTGCTTGGGAATTTGCTTGTAAAAATGTCGCATGTTCAATACATATTTTTAATGCAAAAATAAATTGAAAGTTTGCCTCCCCAAAATTGGATCTAAAGGTGACCAAATAAAGTTGCATTTTTAAGGTTTCTCAGATATCTTAACATATTGAATTATTTTTTTATCAAAGTATGTATCTTTTTATAAAGAAACTTATTTCCATAAAAGTACTAATTTCTCAGTTTGCATAATATATATATTATTTATACAAAAAAATTGTATCGCTTAAGTTCGAATTGATGAAGCTTTCGAATAATTAATTATTACCAAAAAAGGTTTCATCTGAAAATTGGACTTCAAAGGATGGAAATATGCATTTCTCAATCACTTTAATTAGTTAAAAATAATATTGGGCATAACATTGGTAAATCTGAAGATAAATTATCTTTCAATTTACCAATGCTATACCCATTTTCTTTTATTTAAGAATATTATTGACTAAGACTCGTTTGCATTTAAAATTAATATTTAATTGGTGTAATTTATAAACGTTTTAAATAAATTGCATAATATAACATATTTTTGTAAGAAATTCTCATAGATATTTTAGGCTTTAAAAATATTTAGATAAAAAAATAATCAAAACCTCAATAATATCAAGATATTTTTTTGACTTATTCTAATTCAAAAAATTATTTTAAGATGTTTAAAAAATGATCCTGATTATATTAAAATAATTATATCACAATACAATGATTAAGGATACACTGTTTATGTCAATATGTGTTATAGATACAAACAGATATAAGCATTTAAGGATGATCATTTATTATAATGATTTTTTTCACGAAAAAGTTTGTTTGAATTCTTTTATGAAAAATATATTCTTTTAAATACATTGTTTAGTTCTTTTATAATTTTCCTATAAGTCAAATTGTAGATGCAAACAGATATAAGCATTTAAGGATGATCATTTATTAAAATGATACAATTTCTCTTAATTTTATTCTTTGAAACTTCATTTAGACATATGCTTTGAAAACTTCAGTGTTGCGACGCTACACCAAACATCAAACTATGTAATCATTTACAAATAAGTTCGAAAATCTAAACATCATTCTGTATTTAAAAATTTAAGTATCTTTCATTAAAAATAAATTTCCTTTGCTATTTTGAATGTTTATTTTTATTTTTTTTATTTATTTATTTTTTTTTTTTTTGTTGTAAAAATTTCAGTTTGGGATTTTAATCTCTTCATTGCTTTTTGCTTTATTTTTAAAAATTCAAGAATAAATGTAACTTTTAAATTATTCTGAAGCGCTCATACAAATGCAGGAGCATTGATACCCCAAAAGGAACAGCTAATTTTCATAATTATAATGTTTAATTATTCTATTACTAGATCATCCAGAAAATGATTTTTGCATTTGTTTCCCAACAAATCAAGCAAGCAAGCTTATACGTTGCTTACAGATTAAAACCTGTCATTGAGCTACTAATTGGAAACTGGTCTGAATTACTTAAATTTTAGATTATGAATAGTGTTACCTGTAATCTCGACATCTTATTACAGAAATAATACACCAAATGGAATACTGAGGCAACTGCTGCTGGGAATATTGGGGTAAATACGGAATCCAAACATACTGCTGAGCACAACGATCCCTCTCGATCTAGCTTCATCGTCAAATACTACATGGAATTCAGTTTGTTCACCAAAGATAATATGTGCTTAGTTCATTATCATTATTCCCGAAGGAATGACCAACACTTCTATTGGATATATTACGTTTTCCCCATTTTCTTGTAAAAAAAGTCTGAATTAGAGAACATTGAGAAATTTTCTTCTTCGATTTAATAGCTCATATCAGAAAATTTTTTAGTCCCTCATCAATTTTAAAATTATTTTAATTCTTTCTAACTTTTGCTTAATATTTTTCAAAATTTCAATTTAAAAAATGATAATACTAATGATACAAATGTTACAATAATTTCATGCACTATCTATTTTTTGATTAATTAATATATAATATTTTTATTATTCGATTATTAAATTTAAAAAACAAAACTAACTTTGATCCTGAATAATTAATGTAATATTTTTAACACAGTAATTATAATTAGTTACAAGATTTACCCAAGATTTATATTTAATATCCAATTTTCAGTTTTCACATAAATTTGATGTCAATGTAAAATCATGTAAGTAAAGGTTAGAGAAATTTATGTGTTGTTATAATCTAATAATTATTTTTGTACGGACGCCTGTTTTAAAAAATTCTATAAATAATATCTATTCATGGTTATTAATTAAAATAATTTTTCTTTTTTTTTTAAATTGACGGAGAATTTCCATGCCACAAGATTTTAAGTCATGAAAATACTATTGAAATTAAGTATTACACTATTATTTGGTAAGCAATTTAAACATAGATAATTTATACGTACAATTTATAATAAACAATTTATAGATAGACATGATTCTGTTAATGTTAATTGTAGAAGAAAATATTTTTCAAATTTGACAGAAATTTTTAGTAGTAATTTATAAAATATGGGGAATTATCAACAAATATCATAACAAAAAAAAAACTATACTATAAGTATCAAAATAAATAAAATAAAATTTTTATTTTAATATTTTATTATTTAATGTAATTTTATTAATTTCCTTCAAAAACAATTTCGATTACAAATAAGAAACATATTTAAGCAATTCTTTTTCATGATTACTTGAATTTGAAAATTATATTATGAAACAATTAAAATAATAAAAATTCGCATTACATTATTTATTCTGTTAGAAGCATGAAAATTTATTCAGTTATTGGAAAGACGTCTAGTTGCCATATTAGCAATTAAATTTGTTTTGCAAAATTATCAAAGTGTACAAATTTAGGGGAATAAATGGTTTATAAAATCTGTTAACAATTTTTATATTCAAAGAAGGGTCTAGACGAGAAATTAGAGAGAGAAATAAAATTAAAAACAATTTGTTGGCGCAATACCAGGAGTTTGCGTAGTTGCCAAATATTTTTAAATAAATTCTTAGTATGAACACTGTGACACATAATCTAATACTATATTTTTTCCATCCTATTGGCAACATTATGAATAAAGCATTCACGTGTAAAAATAACATGTTATTAAATATAAGTTCGGACACTTTCCAAGATAGCTCTTAAAAATGCTACAAAGGTTTTATCATTAATTAACTTTAATTACCTACTCAAAAAAATAACATTATTTATTATTTCACACCATGAATAGTAACCTCAAACTTTAATAAATAGCTCTTCAAATGTATTTTTTAATTCGTATCGAATAACCTAAAATCAGAATATATCTTACTTTATTTGAAAAATAATAATTTTATTCTCTGTCATTGCTTCAGATAAACATTCTTTTTAAAATGCAATTCAGAGTACCTTCTTAGTAAACACTACAAATTGTCGCATGCGAATTTCAAATGCTTCTTTTGAACGAACAATATCTGCGAGAGGGAAGTAAATACAAGCTATTTTATTTAAACCAGAAGATTTAAGTTAAAATAGGGAGATTCCGATACAATAGATAGCGTGATACTTTTAAAAGGCAAAAGAAAAATAATAATAACAAACTAAAAAGATAAAAAAATAATAAAAAAGTAACGAAAGAAGTACAGGAAATTGATTCTCATGGGACCGAAGTTCTAGTCCATCAAATGCACATGAGAAATTCTGATATAGTATAGAAATACCAAATTGAGTGAGTCCAAAAGATAGATTTTATGAGAGTGTTTAGTTTTGGGTCTATGGAAGGTTTTTTTCATATCTTTTATTTATGATCTATTTATGCAGCTATGTAGAGTGTATCGTTTCTCAGTTAGTAAATAGACATTTTACAAATAGATTGAACAGAGCAAACTACGGTTTAGAAAAAAAGGGTACTTTTCTTTTTTGAGGGTCTAAAACTAAAGTAATTACAACCACTCGGTGATTATACTTCCTTTTTTTTTAAAATTTGTGCCCAGTTTCGAGTAAAATGGATAAATAATGTAAGAGGCCTGCAACAAATTTGTTTAAAAAACACAATGTATAGGCATGAAAACAGGGCACAGTTCTAAAAAGTTAAGTTGGTATAAATGAGAATTTAAATGTAAAACTGGGAATATAAACTATTCACCAAATGACCGTACTTAGAGCAAAACTAATTTAGAGCCAATTCATTGACTAGTAATTTGCAAAACATGTTATTGTACCCTTATTTGCCTTCTATTATATAGGAATTAAAATAACAAAAATCAATTCCTTTTTAAATAAAAATTCGTTTACTTATAGAATTGTCGATGCTAATTTCCCGATATAGTATAGATATATATAGATAATAGTATATATGTACACCATCATCACCATCAGTGACACAACAGCCCGAACTCACCGACTTCAGTGACTCAACAACAGTGGGCCAAAGCAGTCTGCCGCCGGCAGGTTTCTAGACAGTAGATGTTTTCTTTTTTAAGGGGTACGGTTATCAGCTCCGTATATATGAATATATAAAGTATATACACAGCATATGTATATGTATATATATATATATATATATGTATTTATCGAGGGAAGTAATATTACTTGTGTCCAGGATAACCATAAGTCACACTGCACCTCTTGGGTTTGCTAAATGAGTAACGATTAGAAGCTATGGCTACTTGGGCTAGGAAAAATGCGCGACATTCGAACTTTAAATTAAATTCGCAAAGAGGCTATTTCTAATTTTAGATTACGCACTGGACACGACTACCAGGCTTATGAATAGGGATTATGAATTCTGATATATGGGTGTTTTATGTAAGGCAGAAGAAATGAATAAGGGCCATCTACTTGTTTGCTCGGAACTGGACTCTAACTTACAACAGAATGATGATTTATGTACCTTTTACTGGAAGGCCAGAGAAAACATGTTCTGATTACACGGACTTTTATTACGGTACTTTTAGCTTTTTGAAATTTTATCCTTAACATTTGAACTTTTTTTAACTGTTTATAAGGTCTTTTGGTCGTTTTTGTTAAGAATGTCTGGTCTTTTCAATTTGTAATTTTGATTTCTTCTGTGTTCTTTTTGTTTTTATGGTAAGTGGCCAAATTTGTATGAATTGAGTTCTAACAAAGCCATAGGTAACAAACAACATAGCAACAGCAACAACATATATATATATCGAGACTCTGTTAAAAGGTTTCAAAAAGTTACGAACCCTTTAAAAATTTTCATGGAGTTTTTCCCTCAGTATTAAATGTCATATCTGAATAGATATATATAATGGCTGTAATTAATTTCGAATACAAAACCTTCTATTTCTAAATTATGTTTAATTTTCTATTTTTTATTTTTGAGTTGTTGTGAACCAAATAAACTTCTATTTAAACCTAGCTTTAAACATAAAGTCGTGTTAAAAATATCTGAAATCCTTTAATTTTTTCTTTTCAAAAAAATGAGTGGTTTCAACATTTAATTTCACTAAATTATCCATATAAAAATATCTTTCACGTTTTTACTTGTATGTTCTAAAGCCTGATTTTGATATTTATTCTTAGACATTTTTAATTCTGCAGAACTTTTACACCTTGTAATTAAACTAATTGATTACTCTCAAAACAAATTCTATTGGTGAAATATATTAAAATTCTATAAGCGAAAATATTTTTCTTAAAAAATCGCTGGGGCTGGATGTCTTGGCCTCGCTGTCTTATTTGACAGGGTAATAATGAAGTAATTTGACTTTGTTTACAATCTAATTAATGAAAAATAAAACTAGCTTAATAACTAACTTGCCATTGTCATTGTTGCTTTAAATAAACATGTCAATGTTCATAATGATTGTTTTCATTGTTCATTATGTCATAGTGCATTGAAATTTCATTGTTCAAACTAACATATCATTGCAGTTTTGGTTATCTTATTAGTGTTATAATCATGATTTGAAATTTTTTTCTTTAATTTTTTAATTAAATTTAAAATTAATAAAATAAATGATTAAAAAAATAAAAGTAAATAATAATAAAATAAATAAACGATATAAATAAAAAAACATTTTAATTAAATTTTAATTTAAATAAAAAACTTTTAATTTAATTAAAAATTTCGATTTTTAAGTAGCCTAGCATGGTTCTGTGGATTAAGATAATATTTCATAATATCATCACGAACCAAAATTATAATACACCTGATTATTAAAAGCTTTAAATTTCGGTTTTATATAAAACTTTTTAAACAACATTTCTTATTATATTATAAGTAATCTTCTCATGATTTATTTTAATGGATTTAATTAAAATTTATTGTTTGAAAGCTCTGTCTTCAAACAGAAATAACAGTAATTATAATGACTTTTTTTTATGTTTGGTAGATTTGACATGAGCACTTGGCTGGGTCATCGATTTTTTGGCCATTCACCTTTTAAAACTCTGCCAGTCCTCACGTGCATTTGAATATTATTTTCCTCTTTAATCATATTCATGAGAAAATAATAAGCATTTTTTAAATGGCACATCAATCTGTTTCCACATTTTTAAAAACCTATTAAGGTTACATAATAAGCCTTTAGTCAGAAATTT
>BPLR01007932.1:0-41570 GCA_021605095.1 Caerostris extrusa | reverse complement strand
CTTTTATTAACAAAAATTGTTTTTAGACATAAAACATATTTTTTTTTGACGTATAATGCCACGAATTATACGAATGGAATCATATTAATACTATTTTCCATAATTAAAGCAAATCAGATAGACAAAAATTGAAATAACAAATTGAACATCTGCCACAATTTTTTTAAATTTCGATTTTCCATCTTCAAGGACAGTTCTTCCTAGACAAAACTTTTGAGGTTAGGCAATAGTATTAATTTATTTATTACAATTATTTTAAAGTGATATTCAGGAAAAAAGGAACTTTTTCATAGAAAACAAATAATAGTCACTTCAACATTAAACCACAAGATACGGTATCCACTTACAGAAATTTATTTTGAATGTTCACATATACGAAAGTTTATACTCTGATGTATAATTTACTCATATACGTTTGCAGCATTCCCCCCCTTATTACCTTGTTGGATCTGCTCGTGTCACGTGACTTCAAAAGAATTCTTCTAATGTCTGCGAATATACATAGAACAACAAAGTTAAAATAGTTTCGCACTTTGACAATCTAATAAACATTTTTCATTCTACGAAATATATAACAAATATTAGATGGAAATCTCATTCTGTTCATTATCAAACTTATTACCATTTTTTTAATTTATACTTTACTTAACATTTTATTCATCATTTAATAAAAAACATACAAAATTTTTACAACAGTCTTCTTTTTATTTTGTTCTTACGAAATTAATGTATTATATATATATCCTAAAAATTTAAAGCTATAACAATAAAATATTGGATTCTTATTTTATTTGATTTATAGGCAAATATACGGGAAAGTTATAATTCTTCATTTTTTTGATGTAATAATATTTTATTTTCTCCAGGGGGAGGCAATCATAAAATATACCTGGAGCCATCAAATAGAACATTAGTAAAGTAATTGTAAATAAAAGATAAATAATAAATAAAGTAAAGTAAAGGTCTTCACTGTTTTGACTGAAATAGTTTTCGATACAACAGACACACACACACTCTCTCTATATATAAATATATAAAAAAAAAAAAAAAAAAAAAAAAATCCGCACTAACAGATGATAGATGGGAAAAAAAAAAATGGTAATTCTTGTATAAAACTTGCGTTATTTAAGCTATTTAAAAATCTCAATACTTTAATTCTATACTGATAAATTTTTCTAACAAAATTTGCCAAAACTAAAAATGTTTTATTTTCAGTAGCTGGGTAAGGCCTTGTCATATCTGCTAGTTAATACAATAAGAAGGACGGTACTACGGACTACATTTATACGAAAACAAAAATAAATTTAAAACAACAACAATTTGTATAAAAAACAATTTAGAATACAGGCGATTTTTGTTTCGTAGCAATTTAACAAATATACGTATCACCCCAAGTTTTACCCATTATTACTTGAAAGGTAAAAACAGAATCTACCTAAAACATGTATTAATAATACTTCACATTTACATCAAATAAATTATATTTCTGAACGATGTCTATAAACGCAAATTATCACATGTATTTAAAATTTCATGAATGAATCCTTTTTCTTAAAGATAATTATCCTTCTTTTTTCATACTTATTTCCGGTACTATTCCATACTAAAAATGATGTATAGTTTCCAAATTGTTACTTCACAAAATAAGAATGAACGACAATCTCAATTTTGTGTTTGCATAAATTCAGTTTAAAAAAAAATAAACATCACTAAAATAAAGAACTCGTGACACATTATGACAATAAGAAAATTAAATGAATAAAACGAATGTAAAAATAATAACAAAACACTCATATTTTTTTTTTTTTTTTTTTTTTTTAAATCAAAAACTTTTTATGAAAATAAACAGTAACTCGCTTCAATGCTCATTCCCCCTCCCCTTCTTTCTTTTTACAAGTGAACTGCATTCTGACAAGAATCATTCACAAATACAAACAGTAAGCAACGGAAAAAAATAAACTCCACTAAAGCATAATTAAACAAAAACGATTTTTCTCATGTGTCAATAAGCACAAAAAAGAAAAACAAGTAACAATTTTTCTCATTAAATTGTACCAATAAACATGTTTTGCGTTAGGAATTCAAAAGAAAAAAAAAAAAAACTTTAGTATACATAATTTAATATTAATGTAAATATGTTGATCATATTAATTTATGCTAGAACAAAAAATTATAAAATATATTTTAACGTATCTCAAATCATTTTTAGTAAAAGAGAATAAAAAATTCACCGATCAAAATTGGGAAAAAAATTAATCACTGAAAAGATAAGGTAACCAGAAACCCTTAGAAGGTTAAAGGCAATAATACTTTCTCAAAAACATTGTCACTTTCATCCCACCCCTAGCCCCTACCCCCCAGTAACCAGCGCCATTTCCTTCTTTATCGACCTGGTTGGAGTTTAAGGTTACAGTTAAGGTTAAGCCTGGCGGTTCGTCACGTATCCTATTATACAGCAGGGCGAGGGGTAGATGCAGTGTGATTTTGCAATTCCTGCGGTTGCCGTTTTGCATCTTTTATCAGGACACAGAAGACATTCTTTTCTGTCTTCCATCACTGCACCCCCTCCTCCTCGAAGGATTGAAGGTGGGGGGTTGGGGGAGGAGGGAGCACGGAACGTTTCTTTGTGGCGGAAAACGATTGTTTCCTACGTGACTTTGAAGAAGTTCGCAGGGTGATTGAGAATCGATGATTTTTCGAAGGCATCGGTAAGAAATAAAAAGTTTTCGGCGCAGCAGAAATCGAATGTGTTCGAAAAGTTAAGGATTTCGCAGGTATCTGAAAAGAATTCAGGGAAAAAAAGAATAAATAAAATTTAAGTATCCCAAAAGATTTCCTCCGAATTTAAAACAGTTTCGTTTATAAATAAAATAACAAGAAAAATAAAGGGAAACAGTTATTTAATTAAATAAATAAATTTTTTTCTTTGATCTGTTAACAGGCGATAACGAAATTTCTACACACAGATGATAAAATAATTATTTTATTATACATCGACGTGCAAATTACTTGTACACACGCATAAAAATTGAATAAGAAAATATATTACAAAATAATGCTTTATTGAACTTTTGTGCTTGGTTTCATCACAATGTACCCCGATCATAGCTTGAAACTCACAGAGCATGCTGTCAGCATGAGAACAGGCAACAACTGCAGTTAATTTGCCATTCATCCAACAATATGGCCGTCGGCTGCCTTAATGACTGATGGATGTGTAACTGGACAGAAGATTCTAGTAATAAAGTAAACATTTTAGTGGACAAAGCTCTTTTTCCAAGCAAAATGAACCATATAAAGGACAACATGGTCGTCCAAGATGCGCACATAGTCTAACGGATATGTAACACTTCTCTTGACCACAGATTCCACCAATAGCATATCAATATATGCATAATGTATAATGAAGAAGACATTTTGGTGAACGAACTCCGAAAAAAATTCCTTTCCATACAAAACGAATCATATAAAGGACTATGTGGTCGTCTGAAATAGTCTGACAGATGTATAACACTTTCATCGACAACAATATTTTTTCCCAATATTTGTCGACAACGTGCTTTACAACGTTACGTGTCGACAACGTTAGGTATCAACTTCCTGTTCTGCACGACTGCATTGAACACATCTGACATGATGTACAGTACACTAGACATTTTATAGTAGGACATACAGTAGCACCGTGAAAAGGTATTCTCCAAGCAAAAAGCTATATACAAGGACAACGTCTTCGTCCATGATTTGAATACAGTTTGGCAGATGTGTAACGCTTCTCTTGACAGCAGATTCCAGCAATAATGTTCCATTATATACATGATGTATAATAATAAAAAAAGATATTTTGGTTCATAAGTTCCGTGAAAAAGCCTTCTCCATTCAAAAAAACATCAAGTACAACTTGGTCGTCCAAGATGTGGATAGTCAACAATTTTCATCTCGACATAGATTTGCATCAATGGTCCAACACCAGTCATCGAAATACATTTCCGGTCTGAATACAGTCCAAATGATATCCTGTTGACTAGGTAACGCGAGCAATCGGTAGAAATCAAAAAGTGTAATAATTTGGCGATATTATTACGTCACCAATCATCCATAGTCCAGTGTTGAAACTCTTTAGCCCAGTGGGCCACTGTGTAGCAAAGGCATCATCGTGTTATATGATAGAATAATTCCACGTGATGTCTCTATTGATCCTAAGCAGTATTAACTTATGCCAACAATTGGTTCCTTCTTTGGAAGCAATTGGCTGGCACGGCGACGACTTCTTTGCGATCGCTGAACACTGTTTTTTCCAGAAAAACGCAACGCAATTACTCGTGCACTGTACATACAGCAACTGCTGTCACACCAAGGCCGCTGTAATCTCTGTTGCAACACAGTGACAGTGTTCCTGGCCAAACATTGTGGTCTCTTTTTGTCACTGGGCATTGTCTAATTTATGACGCATTTCTAAGTTAACGAAAAAAATTGAACATTGAACAACGTGATGCTTTATTAATGAAACACAAAAGAAAAAAAAAAAATACGATATGTAATGTATAATATACATAAAAAAATCAGCTCTCTTAATTCTGGACGTAATTCTTGGCGCAGTTTCCACCGTTGATTCGTCGTAAGTGACAAGAAACTTTATTTAGAATTAATTTCCTCCACTAGAAAGGTTTTGGATTAACCAAATAACAGCCGATTGCTTGGTCACAAAAAGAAAGAATTCGACTTGTTATTCAAAGTCGTGCTGTATAGCACAAGAATAAACTGTTCTATGTCCATTCGCTGTTCTATTTGGAGTTAAAAAACAAAAAAAACCTGATAATACAAATTTTATCATTTTCAACAGTTCACACCCCAACTCACATATACGTGATGTAGAACTCGCATAAACCAATCTATCTCGCACTAAACAGCCCTTTATTAAAACAAAAGCAGCCTTTTAAAAGATTAAAAAAAAAAAAAAAAAAAAAAAAAAAAATCCTAAAACGCGCCCTATACATTAAAGATCACCACACCACATTTTTTATTTCAAAACCCTCCTCCACATATATTACGGGCAAAAACAATTTGCGGGGGGTGAGGAGGGTTCGTTTTCGGAATCTACAACCAATTAGAACAAAAGTGTCATTTCATTATCGTCTGAAAAATTCTGTCCACGTAAATTCTGTTAATGGAAATGGCGGAAACTGCGTGCGCCTTTAACACTTCCCGAGATGGACCCTCCCAGCACCAAACGATATTTTTCTTCCCTTAAACAGATAAGGGGTGTTAAAAATGTTTTTGTTCCGGCCTGCACGTGATTTGCCTTTCTGTGCATTTAGTTAATTAATGGACGGGGGCTTGGTTCTTTCAAATAAAAACGAAACAATAATAATAATTAATATAAAATAAATATAAATAAACATTTAGTGTGCATTGCATTCCTTCTGCATGCGCCGTTCGTTTTATGTTTATTTATCTCGAAGAACAGATAATTTTAATCCACAATTCTAGATATCAGACCACAGAGTATGCTTTTAGGTTCAACTTTTAAATGAAAAAAAAAAAAAAAAAAAAAAAAGAAGAAAAGCATTATTTTTAACCGTTAATTTTTAAGTAAAAAACAATAATACCTGCTTAAATCACACGTGAAGTGAAATATTTCAATTTGATGCTTATTTTAATCAAATATTTGCTAAAGAAATTAAAAATAAAAAACGGTCAATTAGAACAGCAAAATATTTGTAAATCTAACTAATTTGACCTTTCATTGTGAAGGATAAACAAATTAATTTTAGAAAACAAGAATAAAAGTTAACACTTTCAAAATAGATTTTTCTGCAAGTCATAATAATGACAGCCGAATTGTATTTCTAAACAAGGTAAATTGAGTTTAAAACCTGACAAATGAAGCCAAACCGAGATTTCCCATGTCTACGTCCGAAATGGGTATGATAAATCTTTTATCAAGGAAGGGATAACCGCGATATAATCGAGGAAGAGGATACGAAAACTTCAGATGCTATTTCTAGAAGTATTCGTTCAAAACTATGGTAGCACAATGTGGATGCAGTATGGCAGCTCAAATGTGTAGGTCAGGTAATATTGAATCTGATACATATTTGAAGTTCTGGTGTCGGACAAGAATTAAAGTACTCGACAATAATTATAACATTTCAATAAAAATAATAAACTTTCAATTTTACTGATTTATGATATTACTGAAATATTATGATATTATTAAGTAATTTTACCTCACCGGCGGCTCAATGGTAACATGCGCAGCTAACATGCAGATTTCAAGTTCGACTGGTGACGATTGTTGCAGTGAATACTTTCAAAAACGGGGACACCAGATTATGTCGTATAGCAAATCAGATTGCTTGATAGTAATTTTACGAGTTTTCTCCCATTCAACACAGTGTGAGGCAGAAAAGTGGCCCTGGAAGTCATTCTCCACTCATCGCTGATCGGTGCGTTGTTTATGGTATAAGTATGTGAAAAATGTAGGTATAATGAGGCTCACTAATACATAAAAAAAAAAAAAAAGACTACTCATTTTTATTTTGCTGTCAAATACATTAAACAAAAAAAATTCAGATTAAAATGTTTTTGGTGTCGTTATATCATGGTAAAGTACAGTTCGACTTTAAATATTATTACTGAATTTTTTTAATATTTTATTTGTACAGAGTCAAACAATATTATTTACCTTCAGTTTTCCTAAGCTGTAGTATAAATGTTCTTCGCTGAACAAAGCGAGGCATTAGCGCTGCACTTGCGCAGTTGAAGTTCCGAGAAATAGCCGCAGCTTGAGCACATTTCGGGCATTTGCTTAACGACTCGCAATTAGCTCCGCGATTTCAGATTCAGTTTGATTTCATTTCAGATTAAACACTCCCCCAATGTGTGCCCTTTTCTCACACCGACAATGATAGTGCTGCGACAGAGCGAATGCTTATCCTTAAAACGGAATGCTTAACATCAAATATGCTAATTTTCAATGTTCGGAACAATGTTTCTTGAGAAATAAACGATTCCTTGTTTGCAGCAAAAAGGTTCTCCGGTGTTCGCTTCTTACGTTGTGCAGAAAACCGAATTTTGTTGACTTTTTGTGAAGGTATTTTTGTCAACTCAATATAAAGGGAAGTTTTGTTGTCACTACAGTTTGAATTAAGACCCTGTTTTAGTTAACAAAGTAATCAAAATAAGTAGTAAACAACATGCAAATTCAACAACTATTAACAAAATTCATTACATTAAAGCACTAACTTCAGCTACAGAGGAACAATTTTTTAAAGCGGGAATTTGACAAATACATTACACGGGGAGAAATCTCTTCAAAATATTTACAAACGGAGAAATCTCTTCAAAAATGTTTACAAATGGAGAAATTAACAAAATGTTTACAAAGGTAACAATCTCTAAAAAAAAAAAAAAAAAAAAAAAATGTTATTTTTACTCATGGAAATCTGTTCAATATTTTTACAAAAGAGAAAATCGCTTCAAAATCTTTACAAAGGGTGAAATCTCGTCAAAATCTTTTTAC
Organism: Caerostris extrusa; assembly: GCA_021605095.1. Taxonomy (NCBI): domain Eukaryota; kingdom Metazoa; phylum Arthropoda; class Arachnida; order Araneae; family Araneidae; genus Caerostris; species Caerostris extrusa. Next base: position 34,048 of record BPLR01007932.1, on the reverse strand, counting down.
AAAGGGTGAAATCTCGTCAAAATCTTTACAAAGGGTGAAATCTCGTCAAAATCTTTACAAAGGGTGAAATCTCGTCAAAATCTTTACAAAGGGTGAAATCTCGTCAAAATCTTTACAAAGGGAGAAATCTCGTCAAAATCTTTTCAAAGGGAGAAATCGCTTGCAAATCTTTACAATCAGAAGAGACATGCGCTAACCATCAAGTTGTCTCTGGTCTTTTTCCTTTTGAATACGGAAAATTATAATGTATAACGTTAGAATTTTGCGGCACTTTATTTCACAATAATAAACATGCATTTAATATTGACTACTTATGACGTGAAAATAAGTAAAAATTAGTTAAAACAATCATTTATTAATAATAAAAAATTAGTTCAATTTCACGTATAAAAAAACAAGCTAAAAGCTGAAGTTTTTTATTGATTTTTTTTCACTATATGTTATTGAAAAATAAAAAAAATGTTCATAATATTTTTTTTTAGAGTAACTTAATGGATATCCCCAATCATCAGTATTTTATTTATATTACAAACGAAATTGTTTAAATAGATTAGCAGAAAAATAGCATATAATATAAGATGGCCAGGAAGCGGCGGTACTGAGTTCCCCTTAGTCTATAAGTAAAATGCATGTAAGTATTCAAACTTATGGCTGCTTCGCAATTAAGCATAACCGATTTTGGTTAAATAATTATCAACATTTTTTTTTTTATCAGTGTCAAATTTTCTTAATGTGTTTCAATGTGGACCGGCATTTTTCATGGTTTAGTTTCATCAAATATTTATCGTAATATTGAAGTTGACTTAAACGATGTAATCGATGAGCTGACAAAAGAGAACAGCAGATTGAATTTAAATTTATAGTTTGCTTAAATTAAATAATTATTTTATTAAGTTTTTATTTACCTTCTTTTAGAAATAAAAATCCTTTTTGTATTGCAGTATTTCTTAGTTTTAATGTTCTCGTTTTTATGCATTTGAATCAAATTAAAGCAATGTAAAAGTTAAAATAATTTATATGTGGAATTTTGTATTATTTATTGACCTTTTACTGAGACAAAATCCTGGGTGCAAGCCTGTATGTATATAACAATAAAAGTGCAAAATTATAAATTAAAAACTATTTTTATTTTATAAAGTATCCACTAATTTATTATTTTTTTATTCATCTAATTTTCTTACATAATTCTAATTAAGAAGCAAATTTTCAAGATAAATCGCAAAAGAAAAAACTAATATATTCAAAACATAATTTATGTTAACAATGTTCAATATGAGAGGCCAAAACATTCTATTTTGATGTCACATGCATACATTAGCAATTTGTTCATCCTCATTCTTTTAATTTATTTTTCCCAGAAAGCAGCGCTCAAAAAATAAAACTCTGATAGACATCTCAGCAGAAAGTGCCACAAGCAATCCGCAGACTGCGAGCCCAGAATTTAATATGACGTCCCTTCTTTTCACGCTCAATATACTCCAGAACGGAATTACGTTCGAGACTGTGTCCTCTGAAAGGCTCTTAAAAATTGCCTCGGAAGCCGCATCTCTTTTCTTTTGGCTTATTTTCAACAGAATTAATAATAGAAAGAAAAAAAGGGCCATGTCTGCATCACAAAAATTCTGACATAAGACCCAGAACAAGAACTCTCTTGCGCGTTCCCGGAAGAGTTTTTAATATCTCGCAACGCTTTTACCTCTTTTGAGATGGAATGCCTCATTTATGCTTCGTTTCTTTCATAGAAGCAAATAAATTTAAATTTGTATACGTACTTCCATATATATATATTAAAAAAACTTTATTTTTATTACCAGCAGATGGCGGCAATTAAATTATTGTAAAAAAAAAAAAAAAAAGATTAAAAATTTACACTGTAAATTTTCTACCTATTTTCCGAACTAAGACTATTGAATTCTTAAAAATAAATACTAGTAGATAAAAGTTGAAAAAAAATTATTATTATTGGAATTATTGCTTTATTCAATGCGAGTTACTTAAAACCCCAAAAATTTAATTCCGTACAGATATTTTTTTATTAACATAATTTACTTAAACTAAAAACGTTTTATTTTCTGTAACTGTAAAACGCCTTTAGTCAATATATAAATTTAAATTTAAAAAATCGTTTTTATTTAATTTAATTGTTTTGCCCGTTATATAAACTCACATTTTTCCACCTGAACTTAGTAATTTGGCACGCACATAAACTAAGGCACATATGCTCTATGTCACTTTTTTAAGCTTAGAAATGTCCCTTCTTCCCCCTACCCTTTAATTCGCTCAATTTAATGAATGGGTTTGGGCGAATTTTTATGGTTCAGTTTTATAGATCCTAACGCCCTAAGTGCAACGGTATACTTAATTTTCTTACACGACCAGTAAAAGGGATTTAAAAAAGGGAAATAAAGTTTTCAGAAAAAAATTTAAATATATCATAATAATAATAACAATTAAACATACATAGATTCTTAATCCGATTCCGTCTCCTTCAAAATGCTCGACTCCCAACTTTCGGTATGCAACAGCGATGCCCGAAATTGTTGATTAAAATTATCATTTTCTTCTTAGCTTGACACATATTTTTTTTTTGCTTACAAAATATTAATAAACATATCCAATTTTTGAACTTTCTAATCATAAAGAGACAATGTGATAATGTAATGACATTTTCTAGATAATTTAGCTGAATGAAGAATAAAAAATTAAATGCTAAAATTATGACAACCTTTTAAACCTGCGTTAATCCCGCACCATCTCATAGATTAACGCTCTAAAAACAGTTTTCCGCTTTTATTTTCAATCACATCCAGAGTCAAGTTAATCTTTTCGTGATGCCCTCTACCTTGGATAACTTAGTTTTATGTGGACCAATTTTGAGTGCAGCAATTTTGACAGTTACACGTTCTGATATACTTTGAAAATCCATAATTTTCAGATATTTGTTGGATCATAAGTTTTTTAATTACTATTTGATCATTGAAACACTTTTATAGGAAGGGGGGACTGTTTTTGTATTGTTCACATATTTACGCAGTATTATTACGTGCAAAGCGGATTTAATTATTTTAATTTTAAAACTAAATCGTTATAATTGTAACTTTTCTTACAGAGAAAGAAGGAACAACCTCTTTAAAGCTATTTTATACAGTTTAAAATAAAATATATATTAAAAAGCTATTGACGAACAACGGTAGATTTTGGTATCTATGAGATACATTACGATTGTTCATTGTTAGATAATTTTGATTAACAAGAGGTAAAATCTTCAATAAGAAAACCAAGACAAAAAGAATCTACACAGCTTCAAAATGAAAATTCTTAATTTTTATAAGAATCCACCAGCCAATAAATCATTCCATTCAAACTATCGACACAAAAGGTGATGTTAAAAAGTTAAAAAGCTGTACTGTGCCAATGATATAAAGCTAACTTCTATATCATTGGTACAGAATTTTTTCCCCATATATGACTAGTGATTCGTAGAACAACGAAACGTGAAAACACGCATCAATTTTATAGCAGTTGTTACTGCTATTAAAGTTCCAAATCTCGTATACGGTCTTCATTGCACAGTGCTTAGAAAAGATTGAAAGCTTTGAAGGTCTTATTATTTATATAAGATTATTATGATTTAGTATATTATGTTTGCGAATTGTCTTGTTAGAAATTTTTATTATTATGTAGAAAAATCGATATATTTGTTTTACAAGTATTTGAAGTTTTAATCACTTTTCTGTAGATTTTAGTAATTTTGGGGTAGATATCATTAATTTTATCAAAAATATTAATGATAAGAACATGTATATATATAATATGTGATAGAAGAGGTATAAAAAACGAGCCTGTTTTTTTTTTTTCACAAGATCACTTGATTCACTGTTTCTTTGGATAGATGGACACGCTGATATTTTAATTTCACAAAGCATCCTTGCTTTAAAAGTTTAATATCACAGTAGAATAAAGTTGGCTTAGGGTGAATTTTTATTAAAATTTGTTCAAAAATATTATTAACTGTCGTCGGAGATTCATTTTGTATGAAATTCGAGGATAGCACATTTTTATCGGTGTATGGAGCCATCTTGTCAGCTATACAACAACCTCTGCGACAAGAAAGCAAAGGAAACTGACTTTGAGATATGTTTGTTAGTAAAAAATCAAATTTCGTAATCATATCTGTAATGTAACAACTATAATAAAAATCTTGAAATTACGTTTCAATCATTTATATGAAGGTCAATCAAATGAAAACTTTAAAATTTCTTAGAAATGATTTTCTGGGTATATGGAAAAACATCTATGCATTATTTTTTCTATATAATCAACTCCAATCTCGATACAATTAATGTAACGCTTACAAAGTGCTTGAAATTTTTTGTAAAATAACTTTTGATTTCCTTTGTTTGAAGTGTCAACAAAAGCAATACTCTACAATATTACAACTGGATGTTTTTAACCAAAATGAGAAGCATATGTTATCTAAACAAACCGGCAAGTAACAAATTGGTACACAATCTTAACACGAATTACTAAGTAAACGGATAATGACTAATAAAGGCAAAAAAAGCGGGAATAAAATGTAGCTTTCCCTTTCAAGATCTTAAGAAATTTCTCTGAAAAATAACCACTTCCCCTATTATGAATAATCCTGTCCAATATTTATAGGGTTGAACATCTTTAGTCTTCCTTTCACAGGTGGTGTAATCCTTTTTGATTTTTCTACCTACTCGTATACTAGATGCCATGACAAGCAAGCAACACCATACCGCGCTCTTATACGACGATGAATTACAATATGTTTCATGTCACTTATAGAAAATCTTATTAACAGTAATATTTTCTATTTTATTATTTTTGGAAGATGGGGCAGGCTATTTTATCAGTAGGTAAACATCTTACTATTTTACTAAATGTACTTTTTTGTCTACTTTCTTTGTCACCTACTGGACGTTCATCCTACTACTAGCAATACTATTGCCAACATATAGGCTCCAGTAGACGGCCATATTTATACTGCTACTATGTAGACATTTGTTTGATTACTTTCTTTTTGCACCTACTGGACGTTCATCATATTACTAGAAATACAATTGCTAACATACAGACTCCAGTAGGCGGCCATATTTACACCGCTACTATATAGACGTTTGTTTGTCTACTTTCTTTTGCAAATAGGAACACTTTGTTTCCAGTAGAAAGCCATATTTATAGACGATTGTTTGTCTTTTCTTTGCCAAACTGGACATTCCTTACACAACTAAGAACACTATTGCCCACATACAGGCTCCAGTAGACGGCCATATTTACACTGCTACTACGTAGATCCTTTTTCACTATATTCTTCTGCCACCTATTGGATATTATTCACACCACCACCAACAACAATGCAGCCAAACAACAGGGCAGCGGATTTTTTTAACTTTGAAATATTCTAAAAACATTTAAAATTTTTATTTGATTGACCCTCGTAGATAATCTTCAATTAGAGGAAGGAAAGGATAGAAAACTTTTTCCTAAATGGATAGGACGGGAAGAAGGGAGAAGGAAAAGAAGAGAAAAAGAGAGAGAGAGAGAAGAGGAAGAGAGGTACCTTGATGCAGGGTGCCGCCGCCTTCTTCAGCGATGGCCCGGAGATTTTCCAGAAATGCGGCCTCTCGCTGAGACAGAAGGGCGGGACTGAAACAAGAGGGGAGAGGCACAGGGTCAGACACACACACAAAGCAAAGAGAGGGGTAAGAAAAGGGGAAAGGGGGCGAGGGTCGTCCAAAATGCAAAGTTCACTTACAGCGCATCATAACACGGTCTTAAGGCTCGTTCCCACCGAGGCGTGAAGCGTTGAAGATTCATGCGGCAGGCAAAAATATTTTCGACCCCTTCACAGCGAAACGTCAGAGTTGAAAGTTGGTCAACTCGAAGCGGTGCATTTTCAAAGCGGTTTCAGGCGAAGACGGTGATGCTAGTGATTGGTCAACGCTTCACGTTTAAACGCCTCACGCCTCGGTGGGAACAAGCCTCTATTTCGTCTCCTTCAGCATGCAGCAAACATACCTTGCCAATCAAACAGTAAGTTTACAGTGTGCATGCCTTTTGGCGAACTTCTTTACGCGGAAGAAAGTCCTGCAACCACAAACTCCGTCATTCTCATTAGTTCCCGCGAAATAAGCGATTGAATGCTTCATGTAATTGACCAACCGAGGATAAAGTTGGATGATCGCACAGCAACAAATTCGTTATTTGAGTGGCAAAGGATTTGTGCTTCATGCTGAAGGTAACGAAATAAGCCCGTCTGATACGATGTACACATATCTCGCGGAAAATTACCTTAGTCATTATAGCCTCATCATAGCAAGTTTAGAAATATTACAGCATTAACGGAAGTGGACCGCTGATTGTAGATAGAACTTATGGGTTCGATAGCAGATCTCTGACTTTCCGGTTTTCTAAATTTACCAACGTTGAGATTCACTACGTGAATTTTTTTTCCTGTTTTCTCGCGTGTAACAAATATAGTCTGTTACAATCAAAAAGGTATTCGATTTCATTTTCCTCTTGTGAGACTATAATAAGCTACCAATTTTGAACCCTTGGTAACATTGAATATATTCCCATATATCGAATCAGTTGCAAATAATCTTTTGTGGCTGGTTGCTCCTATGGTAGCTTTCAACAAGATGAGATGAACGAAATTGTAAGCTTTCTGAAAATTCTGAAATAAGTTGTTTTCCTATTGTTCATTGTTGAATATTGTTAATTATTTTAATTAGTTTGTGTAAAATATTCTTGGAATGTCAACAGCATGTTAAACAAAAGTTGTAAATAGTTCGGGGAGGGGAAGGTAAAACTGATCAAAGTTGCATTCTTTGCAAATACAGAAAATCTCACGGCTCTATTCGTGTTTTACATTTATATATTTAACTTTAGCATAACAAGCCAAATTTCATTCTATTTTTTATAAAAAAATCCCTGATCATCCCGCTCTTCATAGCATTATATCCAGGTACGGTTAAGACTGCGATGTCTGCGTTAAAGTAAATATTTCAACACTGCAACTTTTTCCAAAATTTTTTTCTGCAAGTTCAAATACTTATTGATTAAGTAGCCAAAATCCAATATTAATTTCAGTCGTAATTTCTTCAACATTACTTCAGGTGTTCGCCACGACGTAGACGTAGAAAATGCGTGAACCAACAACATCAAGATTTGCAGTGACGTCCATAATATTTAGAAAACGTCACTCAGAATCTTGGATTTCATTTGTCCACGACAAAAAATAAACACAAATTTGTAGATTAAAATTCAAAAGCCATACTGAATAAAACGGCAAAAAGCATGCTATTCTAGTGGTAATGTTTGTATGACGAACTTATAATAGTAGGTTTTAAAACTATTGGATGTCTTTAAGTGGTTGAAAACAATGAAAATTGTCAATCATCAAATAAGGAGGACATGAAGAAAGAGGAAAAAATCCAATATGAATGTATTTTTCCTACGCTATGTGCATCATAATCACCATTTGGGCAAGATGATTGAAATCTTTTAAAATTAGTGAGAGGGTTTCATGATTTCATGATGACTAAGCATTAATAATTTACAAATATTTTGCCACAAGATTTAACACGACATGAAATCGTTTTTTTTAAGTATATCTTCCGAATGTCCATCATATATGTCTATATATGCCCATCATCGTATCTCCATCATCAATCATCATGCCCATTGCTTTTCTCTGGCCCATCATCCATCATCTTGTCCATTGCTTTTCTCTTGCCCATCATGACCTGGTAAATTAAAGAACACCAAGAATGGTGTCCAGGAGAAGTTCAGGTACTGCTATTCCTTTCTGCTTTGGAGAAGTTCCAGGTTCAATTCAAATAAATAGCTATAAGACACTATCTGAAAGAGCATTTCAGATAGTAAATAGGTTATGGTTTGGCAATATGTTTTCCTGTCATCTAGTTGACTGTATTGGTGTTCCCGGGCAACTCATTCATATAACATGAAGTAATAAATGTGACAGATCCCCAATATAAAGATCTTTCTTCCTGGCTTTGAATTTTCGAAATTTATGCGCTTGAAGTTTGTTACAAGCTTGTCATTTCAATTGCAGGTGACCCATTGTATGACATGAAATGGAAAACAGAAAATTCCTAACTATTATACGTCTCCTCTTATGCTTTTTTTCCAGACCATTTAAAATTAGGAATATTTTTATAGAGTTGTGGTTGAATTGCTATGTTCATACATGAATTGCTATGTAAAAAAAAAATTACGCGACATATTTCATGAAGGAACTTATATATTGGACAACCCTCGTACAGAGTAAGAGAAAAAGTAAGCATGCAACAAAAAAAGTTCAATACTAATCCTTTATGAATAACAATTTATTTTTATTGGTCTATTTAATTTCGCTACTTAAAAAAATTTTTTTAATTTTTTATTCGTGATCTCCTTTTGATTTACAAATTTTAATAACAAAATATTTTTTTATCAAGATATCAAAATAATGCCATACCGAAGAAAACAAATGTAAAATTATAATCGAAGTTAAAAACTACCTCACATTACAATATTTTCAAATTAGTATTACTTTTGTTTAATACTAGTATTTTTAGATTTACGATATTAAAAAAAATAATAGGATATTTCACGTAATTATCAAATTATTATGAAAGTAAAAGAGAAAAAGTCTGAAATAAATTCGTATCAAAATTTTGAAGATTTGTTTAATATCTAATATCAGGCTGGCCAAAACTGATAAAAATATAAAAAGCTGGCAATTAATTTTTATGATTACCCACTTTCAAACTTTTCTTCATAACTGTAGAACCCTATTTTGTTTTCTTTTGCAAACAAAAAGATAGAAATTTACATTTTTTTTATCCTTTCTTACCTCAGTTGCAATCTAAGTTTCGGAGCTTTCAGTAAACTGATAGAATCCATCTTTGAGGATATGAGGAAAAAAAGTAAATAAAAAAAGGTGTTCGAAACGGAATTAAACTTTAAATATACATAAATACGAAGCAATAATAAATTTATAATCAGATTTTCGTCTAACCTTAAGCAGAACGTGATTAGTTAACATATTTTGCTTGTTATTATGGCAATATATGTTTTAACATTGTACAAAATGCATCCTTATCAACATGTAAGAATGAAAAATTACTCCACAGTACACAGAAATCCTCCAGACATATAACGCAATGTTCCTGTAAAAATCACGTTCAGTATTATAATTTATACGTTTACTAAAAGTATTACAACACGAATCAAAAAATTAACTATGTTTCCTTATATATCATATAAAATTATAAATTATATAAAATTCTTATTTGTGCTATTTTACTCTAGAAAAGTAGTTCATATGCACAATATCAATGCGTAGCATATTATTATTAGTATCATAGCATATTACAGCCCCTTACATCTTAGCATATTATATAACATAAAATAAATTAGATATTTACAATTTATATAATATTATGCTCTGCTTTACGAAAAAAAGATATGTAGTATGAAAAAAATTTTTTAAAGGGTTTTATGCGGAATATGATGCGGATCTTAACCAACAGAAAAAAGTGAACATTGAAATTCTGAAAAAATATTTTATTCAATGCTTTCTAATATATTAAAGACTATAAGACATATTCAAAAATTTCTTCTTCTTCATTGGGGGCAACAACCCCATGGTGGGCCAAGACAGTCTGCCAACTGGCAGATTTCGAGACACTAGATGGTTTTCTTTTACCAGGGTAAGGTTTTTAGTCCTACGCTCAATTCGCAGCAGTCATATTAGACCGGGATCTACGGTTTAAAATGGATTCGAACCACTACAAACATCCATGGCATCGCCAGAACTCAAACCCGAAATCTGCGGCACCAAGCATAATAAGCTTCAATAAATAGCATAATCAATTTTAATGCAGTAAATTTTGTCAACAAAAATAGTTCAAGACATCACCAACCTCAAAGCAATCTATTCCATCTGAGAACAATTAATGTAACCCTATTCAAACAATTAAGATAACCCAATTGAAGCAATTAAGGTAGCAATCATTTCGAACAATTAAAAAAATATAACTAAAAAAAAAAAAACCCATTACATTCGAAAATACCAAATATAAAAATCAAAGATTACAAATACATAAGCATTAATGAATAAATAAATATGGGGCCATCGTAGGAAGCTAGCATGAGTGGCATTACAAAAATTTTGTCACGAAATTTATGGAGTGGGGCCTTGCCAAAAACAAGTTCCATACTAATAAACCGAGAGGCCTTAGTTACGCAAGCCATACATTTCAAGCCCAGCACAGGAGGATCCTTCACTCTGGCTGGCACAAATAATTACCGTAAAATTACTCTGTCGAACAGTTCCATTACACTCATAAATATACGGGCAAGAGTACAAGTTCCATTAAAGTCAGAGCTGCCCAAATGAATACCATAATGCCGGGTGAATTCATTAGGCATGATTAAAGTTTCAAAGAATGGCCGATAAACATGAATCCGAGGCGAAACGGATGGTGACCTTAGTTAGAATTCCTCCAACAAATTAATTGAGTCGGAGGTCACGGGTTTTCCAATGTTAATAATTCACAGTCATATTTATCCGGGCCACGGATAATTAGCCCGCCTGAGTTTCCGCGAAGATAATGCCTTCTTAGAGGCTGAAAAAGACGGAGGCACAACAGAGGGGGAGGGACGTTCTGATTCATCACTGTAACCGACTGGTTGCAGTTTACTTAAAAATGTATGATTCAATTGTATTTGAACTGTTTAAGTGAAAAATACTAAGTATCTGCCTATAACATAAAAATTATAATGACAATGATGTCTAGGTATACATTCATTTAGGAATATTTCAAATTGATATACGTTCGGTTAGAATATGAAAAATTGAATTTGATATACGACCTTTGATCGGAATCTATTCTGAGTACACAACATCACATCACTATGCCTAGAGCTAAGTTGCCCACAGTTAGGGAATGATGTGGGTGAGAGAAGTCTGATGGGACTCCGTGGCGCTCTACGGTCCTATGAGACCACGAGCTACGGCTTAAAGTAGATCCCGAACCACTACAGACATCTCTGGCACCGTCTGGATTCGAATCCGAAACTTGTGGTACCGAGCGCTAGCCACGCGGTAATCAGGTCCCCTTTGATTAGAATAGGATTTACGTGTATAAAATCTTTGCTATGTGAATGAGTGTCAAAAAACATTTCTGAGAGATACAACATCCCAAGCGTTGTAGGGGATTGCCAGACAATGTTCCATTTCTTGAACATCCTGAGAAGGCAGAAAAGTTCTTTAGACAGATTTTTAGTAACGTTAACGTACCGTTAGTAAACGTTAAATCTGGAATCCTCAACCCTCCGAAGGTCTAAGTAAGAAAAAAAGAGACAGAAAAGAAAAAAATATTGCAAATTTTCATTTATGTATGCATTTCACCTAACTGCTTTTGCATTTATGCATTTTAGTATGAAGCAGTGTTTAAATTATCTCATACAATCACATCAATATGCCGATGATAATAATAGGATGTTTTTAATGGGAACGGCTCAATGATATGGGGACACATTCATTGTTATACGTATAGTTAGGTTTGGTTTCGTTTGTCGCTCTAACGGTAATTTTGTGTACACTTTTGGGCTAATTACACCGGGATCGACAGTTTTACGTGGATTCCGAACCACTGACAAACATCCATGCCATCTCCAGGATTAAAAGGCTGTGGTACCGAAGGCCAGGGCGCTAGCCAATTGGCCATCAGGCTACTATACGGGTAAGGATGTATATCAAGGTATCACTGTATCTACCATTTGGTCAATCACAGATCAAGTACGATTTATTTTTTCCAAAAAAACTCTTATTACCGTAAGCTGTATTTCGAGAAAAAGATAAAATATATGTAATAAAAAAACCAATTATCGGTCAAATTAATTTTTAAAAAAGCATATAAGAGATAAGTAAAATCCAATGGGAAAAGAATGCAGTTTATTTTTGTGAAAGATGATGAATTATTTAATCCGCAAAGGAGTGCAAAAATAGATGGTATGGTATGGGTTCCTGGTGTATCTTAATCCAACTTATTTCAATCAAAATTCCTACTCAGATCATATGACCAAATAAATGTAACTTTTTCTTTGAAAAAGGTTTAAGTCAAATACTTTAAAATGACATTAACAGAAAATGAATAATTGAACCCCTGAAATTATAATTTTCCATTCATTTAAGAAAATAAAGATTTGAATTCCTAATAGATGAGCAATTATTTTACAATTAATAATGAAAAAAAAATGTTTAACATTGACCTATCAATACAAACATTGAAGAGATTTTGTTCAAAATAATTCTAAGGGTTTCATCAAAATTACGCTATTAGTATATTCTATCCACTACGAGAATGTTATGCATTAAAAAAAGAAGCACAATCCTGTTTTTCGTTTTTACATTAGCCTCAGATAACTTCTTCACGTAATGTATGCTTTAAAGTCATTTTTCTAGGATCATGCGGAGAGAATATTAAAAAAGCAAAGACTGCCAGACCTTTTCATGAAATGCTCCAAGAAGTAGAAGAAAGTATGGATTCCACAAAAGCTGATGGAATTTCAAAGCAAATGATCAAATCACAATTTTTTTATGTAAATTATTCGATCGTTTAGCCTAAACTTTATATTTTGCTTTTAATTTTACTTAATATTAGAGACCTTAAATGGACCTCGTAAGAGATAAAAGTGCGGTATGTATTGAATGGATAAAATGTAGCAGATGTTAGTTGGTAATATTTTCAGGTTAATAATAATAATAAAAACCCTGGAAATTTTTCTATGAAGTAGAATTTTATTCCTTTGAAGAAATAAAGACTTAAGTATCATAAAACATTCAAAATAAACATATATAGTATTTTATTTTAATCTTCTCATGTATTTTATTAATTATTTATAATATTTGTGTTTTTATAATTAAAAAAAAAAAAAAAAAAAAAAAACCCATTGGAATTTTTCAAACTTAAAATAATACAGGGCGCCATCTATCACGAACTTATAAAAATATTTTAATTCATAAAAACATCTGTAGGAAAAATTTACTTTTAACATTTAATAATGCTGGGAAAATTTTTAAGTACACACTAAATTCCATGGAACTATATATTAACCCCCACATAATCATTTTTAATAACTGTAGCACCATCCTAACGTCTTACACCTCTATTATAAAACCTTTATACCAAACTATAAAAATAAAAAAAATCTTTCAATATCAAATCGTTAATTTTATATACATAAATCAAACTTTTATTAAAAATATTTTGTATCATTGTTATATATTTTATTTCACAAAGTTATGACTGTTGATTTTAAACTCGGCTAATGCGAAGACAGGTGAGATTATGTTTTCAAAGTTTTAATATAGTTTAATATTTTTAGTCTTCTGAAGTCAATTAAAAAGTTACAGCTTATGATTTTGCCTTAATGAGAGCCAGTGGCGCCATCTACATGTCGAATTTCAAACTAAAGAAGATAATGAATAATGATGAGAGTTACTACTCACCCAAAGGCCGCTCTTGCGTTTTTTGAAGGTGTCCGGACAATGGGCAGGCTCGACCTCGCTTTTGCTCGCTCTCCTAAAGCCCGTGGCCGAAGTCTCGACCTCTGACATGATACCCGGGTCTTCATCGTAGACACTAGACGGGGGCTGGTACAGGGAGTGGCTCTTCTGGTTGGGAAGGTGGCTCTGAAACAAAGAAACGCACGTCAGAACTATTTAATTCGAAAGCACACACAAAGAGATTTCGTATCTCTGTTTTTTTTTTGGTAATAATAGAAATATATTTCTTTTAGAGTCCATGACATTTTTTAGATGAATTGATAGCAATAGGATCAAGATGTTTATTAGGTTTTAAAAAATTTCCCCGCGTTTTATTTTTTCACTTTAACGAATAGAAATTTGGAATAACGTCTGGCTTCGTGTTTTCTTTCCAATCCAAAATCTCATTTTTGAGTCAAGGGAAAAATAAGTAGCCATTAATATAATGAAGCTCACGAAGAATATTTTAAATAGAATTACTAAATTTATGGCCACAGTGTTTTAAAGCTTGCTGTTTCACACAAATATTATAAAAAAAATTGAATTAATAAAAAATAGACAAATAAAATTATTCAGAAAGAATACTTTATTACTAATATTTTTTTTTGTTGGTTTATATCACTAAAGTGTTTTCTGAAATATCCCAAAAGAAAAATATTTAGAGAGATAGGTTTCATATATGTAACCTTTTAGAACATATATATGACTACACAGTGGATACACATATATATGATTACACTCTATAATTTATTAACAAATCGAGAGACTTCACTGCATTTTATATTTTTAATAAATAGAATAAATCACAATCTAAATAGAAATAAATAGAATAAATCACAGTATTGGTGCAGTCTAAGCGGCTTTACATAAAATTTATCAATTCTTCATTTGCTATACATTTCCCTTTTTTCCAAACTAACAGTGGGTTATAAATTATTAACATCTATTAAACTGTGTTGTTAAAAGTAATTACTAATTTCAATTGATTAAAATACAACAACACACAAGTAAATTTAAAAACTTAGCTCAGGAAAAATATTAAACAAATTCTTACACTTGTTATCACACATTTTCATTTTTTAATGCAAAATTCACTGACTAAATTTCTTGATACTAATAAAAAAAAAAAAGAGGCAGAAATATTACTTCCCTAATTTAAATATTCTTTTCGTATTTTTTTTCCAACTTATTCGAAAAGCATTTTCAAAGCGCCCTCCAATCAAACTGCTTTCTTATCGCTTAAAGAAGTAAAATATTTGCTCTAAGACCCCCAGAAAGAAAGAAAGAAAGAAAAAATTAAGCAGAGAAACATTTAGTTGGAATTTTAATCACAAAAAATGGATCGCGCTCTTCTGTAATCAAGGTTGAGAAATAAAAATCGACGATGGCGGAGACATTTGAATTAAGCCCAACAATAAAAACACGCGAGACATCTAATGAATAAAAACACACAAAAGATGTTGGAGAAAAAGAAAAAAAAAGGAATTTTCCTCCTTTGTTTTGAAGATAAATTCATTATTTGCCATTCAAATGCAAATTCAAAAGAGGACCATTATTAGCTTTTCCAAATCCCAATTATTCAAAATATGCGCATGACAAATTAATCATGGACCGATTACCCTATGGTTTTTATTTTCTTTCTTTTTTTCATTCATTGCCCGCACCTTTTTTTTCATTTTATAAACGCTATTCTTTTTTAATTACCTTTATCGGGTAAATAAAGATTTCGGGGCTTTTAGAAATTTTTCGCAGATTTGTTTAACGAAGAGGTAGAGAATCAACCAAACGAAACAGAATTGATTTCAACTATTGTGATTTCATGAAGAAGTTTATGAATGAAAGTTTTTTTTACAATAAACATTTCATTAATTGGTTTAAATAAAAGATAAATTAATTTTAAAACCCGGCTGGTGTTGTTTTTCTCTGCTACGCATCTTACTCCTACATCCACAGCTATGTAGCCTTCTACCAGTTAGAACATTTTTTTTTTTCTAATGCAGCTGGCAAGTAGACTGTGACCTTTTATGCTATTAGCGCTGCACCAACTTTACTCACTTTGCATTATCCAGGGGGCGCGTGTAACTTGAAGATAAGCCACGAACGCGGAGTAACAATGCCCCCCGCAACGCTCTACGATCCTATTAGGACCGGGACCTACGGTTTAAAGTGGATTGCGAACCATTACAAACATCCATAGCCCCGCCGGGTTTAAACCCGATACCTGTGGTACCGAGCGCCAGAGCGCTAGCTACTCGGACCAACCAGTTAGAACAATGAGAGTGAAAAATCGGTGGTCCTTATGTAGACCACGAACTAACGGATTTTGTAAAGAGGACAGTGCCTTCTAGGATAACTTTTAAGAGTGAATGTCCCACATTTGCGTGTCGTGCAGAAGAAAACCCGAAAAATTCCCACCAAGCAACCCAACTATCGATAAGAGGTACTTTTACACACGTTTATCGCCAATCGCCATTCGCCATTCAATCTCAACGTTTCTGAAAAGAGTAGCCTGCGGATTCGAACTTCAGCCCTTCTGCTCTCTGACACTGGGCCACGAGTAAGATCGTAATAATATGTGAAGTACAAATACAAATCATCATCAAATCATTAGGCGGCATGCATTATGGTCACTGTATTCATAAATGAAAAGATTCGACGGGGACTGTGACAGCTTATGTGAGTTTCCGAGGGTTTTCTTCCCATACGCTTATGGGAGCCAGTAACCTTAACTCCTCCACAGAAATTCAATCCCTCATAGCACTTTGATGGATAAGAGATTGATTGATTCAGAGCTATTCATAGAATAGAAAATTGGAACATGAAATCTATAATGCATTTATACAAAAGAAAGTTGTCAGTTGGACGCATATTGAAGATGGGAACATATTGAGAATTTTTCAACTTTGATGAACATTTAATAAAGGCGTTATATTTAATAATTTTTGACATTTAATAAAGGCCTTATTTTCGAATGCCACTACAATTGTAGATACCTAGTAGATTCAACTTTAAACAGGACCCAGAACGAGATACATAGCACCCACGTTTTCAAAACTTATAACATATTCTCGGAGCTAAAACCAATAGGATAATATGTATTGCATTATTAAGAATAAAAACAAATGGGTACTTTTACATCAAAACCTATTTTTAATAAACATTTTCACTTTGAGATACAGACATTATTAAATTATTTGAATATCTCATTGCACAAATCGAATAAGTAATATAAAATACGCATTTATCACTGCATATAAAGACCAATTTACAAAAGAAAGAAATGAGTATTTATATTATATTGAGTATATACACAGTACTGTATCATCTGATCACCCTACTCTTCATTAATATGCAACAAACTATTTACTCGGTAAATCCTGGATTTAACTGATACACGCGCTAACTATTCCTTAATCATTATGACCCTCATTATTATGTGACAAGCTGTCAAAATTTATTACAACGTAAAATTCCCCATTCTTAACATAATGCATTTACTGAACAGGTATGGTTACTTAGTTCAAACTGGGTGATATGTTATAGAGTAAAACTGGAGTTCAATATTTTGACTCCCTAGGGGCATATTTGACGGGGGAAGAATTTATAGGATCTTACAAAAAAAATATAGAAATTGTAAAGATAGGAGAAAAAATAATACCCATTTTTAGTCATTTCATAGTACATGATAATCTTTGATTTCAGTTGTTCCGTTTAAATTTGTCTTTTCATTTCAACAGAAATTTTATTGATCTATTATTTATTTTGATTGCATGAAAGTTTTGGGATGTTTTCAGTCTGTTTTTGCTATTTGTTCTGAAAGGTGATGTTAAAAAACTTGTCATGAAGTTGTTTTTATATATAGGACACGAGGAAAAAAATAGCTTTGCGAGATATTTAGAGTGTGTGTTGCTAAAAACTTAAAAACTAAATATCATTAAAAAGTCACAATTTTTTAGATATGAATTATGTTGTTGTTGTTGTTTCTTATCCCCCTTTGTAGATGTCTAGATCAAGCCAACGAACTCGCACGAATTCATGGCTGGAGAAAGGGGGCAGCTTCTGTTGTGATGGAGCACCCGTAGGTAGAAGTCTGACTTGGATCCGGGATGGCTCCATCATATGAAACCGGAACCTATGGCTTAAAGTGGATTCGAACCACTACATAGATCCATAGCACCGCAGGGACTCGAACATTGTAGCACCGAGAGTCAGAGCTCTACACACTCGGCCATTCAGGATCCAGATATCAATTCTATCTATGGGGTTATGTTAAAGATATTGTTATTCCTCTTGGCATCTTTCTAAGGGGGATTATGTTGATATCGTTTTCCCCCCTGGCTTTTCTATGGAGATTATGTTAAAGATATCGTTAATTCCCCTTGGCTATTTCCTATGGGGTTATGTTAAAGATATCGTTATTCCCCTTGACTTATTTCTATTAGGTTATATTAAAGATATCGTTAATTTCAACTGCTTCTTTCTATGAGGGTTATGTAAAGATATTGTTAATTCCCTTGGCTTCTTTCTATGGGGTTGTGTTAACGATATCGCGTATCGATGGACATGACTAATCTAAAGCAGACGATCAATATTAGCATTGCTATCAGTGACGATGGTATGTTACAGAGAACATAAGAAATCAGTACCATCTTGATGTAGTTCGTGCAACTAATGGTGCTCATGGAGAGAGAGTAGCATTAAACTAGATTAATTAAAATTAAATGAGGCATAAAATACATATATTTAGAATAATTTTCAATTGTGTGTCTATTCATTTGCCTTTATAATTGCATATTAAAATTAAAAATACACTTTATGGACACCTTGCATAACTCATTCAAAGAAACAAAACAAAAAACGTTAAAAAAAACAACAACAAAGAAACAAAACAAAAATAAAGCGTTACATTTACAAAAATGTTCAATTTGGTATATTAGATCCACGCTGAGTTGTTTAGAAATATAAAATTTGAAATTATTATAACAGATTGAACACCTTTTGACCGAAAACTCTCCGAATCCCGAGATTGATTGAAGAATGGCAGAGTCGGGTTCTAGCGACTGCTAGTTAATCTTATAAATTTCCTTCAATACCTCCTGTTATTTAAATTTCCCAAATAGAAGGCAGAACCGAAAAGGCAAACCCTGCCGACTGAAATCGGGCTACCGAAGCAGATTAAATACCCTGTTCCACTAATTTGCAATTTGGCGCACGGGGGCACCTAAGCAAAGTTAATTAAGAGCGAGCAGGTTGAATTAATTAAGCAGGAGCAGTTGGCTTCTGCAGCAGACGAAGGAAGCAGCTTATTTTCTGCTGTGCAATTTCAAGTGAGAAGTTTTATTCCAACTCTTACACATCATTAGTTTAAGTTGCGAATTCTTTTCGTCGCTTAAAAATAACCCGGGTGTTCTGCAGTTTAACCCCTTAATGGATTATACCGATTATACTCGGTATCTCATAATTGAACATTTCCACAACATCACGAATCAACTCGTGCGCGAAAACTGAAGTTATTTATTTATTTGCGATTTCAGCAAAGCACATTTTTGATATGAGTAAAAAAAAATAGTTCTGAAATAAAACTGTATTTAAAAATATATATTTGTTTAGGGTAAGTCCCTGAAATGCGAAACGAATATACTGAAACACAAATTTACCGATAATTATTAAGTTCTATTTACTGTCTAGGTTTTATCTATTTTTTTTTTAACATACTCAATATTTTTAAATTATTTTATTTATTTTAGTTGTGACCACAATGAAGTATTAAATTATTATTATTGTTAATTTTTTTGCAATTTTAAGATATCACATTTTTTGATTTTAGTCAAAAAAAATTGATTTTGAGGTTAAAAAGGTATTAAAAATAAGTATTTGTTCAGGATAAGTCCCTGAAATGCGAAACAAATATACTGAAACACCACATTTACCGATAATTATTAAGTTCTGTTTACTGTCTAGGTTTTATCTATTAATTTTTTTTATCATATTTAATATTTTTACATTATTTTATTTATTTTAGTTGTGACCGCAATAAAGTATGAGATTAAAGTTCTTGATATACTAATCTACTAATTTACTATCATTGTAATAATATTATTACAGTGAGGTAAATTCGTGAATTCGTAGAAAAAGGGAAAAGGAATAGCGATATCTTTAACATAATCCCCATAGAAAAAGTCAAAAAGGGATTCGTGGAAATTTCAAGGTTGTGAGCAGAGCCTTAGAATTCCCTGGAACAAAGTTCAAATACACAAATCTAGAAAAATGATGAAATAAATAATGCTCGACGAATCTATGGGAGAATTTTTTTTTTTAACTTTAATTCATTTCTTTAATGGATATTATTTAATAAATAAACAAAAAATAAATAAATAGCTGCAAACTATTTCAGTTATTTAGCATTGCTGAACACCATTAGAATATAACAAACATATATATTACAAACGCCAGGTATACATTCGATTTGACAGAGCATAAAATAAGAAATTATTAACGGCTGACACATCATTTCGTTCTTCGAATGGATTTTCCATTCCTTAATGGTTTCCCAGCGTAAATGGATGAATTAATCGAAATATATTCCATGCCATCACATGAAACTTATCGATATTTCCGATAAAAAAAAAAAGCATACCTGATGACCGTAAAAAAAAAAAAAAATAATAATAAATAAAAAAATAACGAAAACTAGTAAGTAAAACTCAGCGCCACCTGGTGACCAAAAATAGATCATTTCAAATTTTTTTTTCTTCTTTTTCTACCTAACTTACGCACGTTCCTATAAAGCGAAAAGAAATGACGAGAGAAATCAATAAAAAAGAAAGAAAAAAAAATCTGTATTTATACTTTTTATGTCTTCTTTTGCCATTTTTTTTTTTTTTTTTTTTTTTTTAGTGCAAGTGAGTCGTGCCTGAATGGCCATTATCGATTTTCGATTTCGGCGAAACCCTGCGCACTTAGTACGAGGCAACATTGATCAATTACTTACCTTCGGATTATATGCGTTCAAAGAAGCACAGCGACGTTGCAGATGAAATGATTATGTAACCACTACATCGCACTATCTCTGTCCTAGGATAGCATGATTTAATTCCACAGCCGTTATGAACTATTTACCGGGTAAATAACAGTGCCTTACAAAATGATATTGAAGTTGGAGGAAAATATTTTTATTGTTGTTACGAAACAATGGTTGTCCATTCAGATGATGAAAGGTACACAAAAAGACATTCAGTTGTCATAGATACTGGCACAAACATATAAAAAACAGTTGTAAAAAACAAGTCATTTATATCCATCCAACCGATATTTTTGTTCTGCATTCAACTTCCGTAGAATCTATCAATCAACATCGAGTTAATCTCAAAAAATTCTGCAAACTTGTACGTTAATATAAATTTTTTTTTCAATAAATTGGATAATTGGTTATTATTACGAAACCTTACGAAATAAACTAAAGTTAATAAATAATTTTTATTTAAAAATATTCCTTGAAATTAAAATAGACAGAAAAATATATAAATTATCCAGTGATTCTCGAAGCAAGCAAACTTTCGTTTTTATTTGTTAATTGTAAATAGCTTGTAAAACAACTAAGTTTCACAAGATACGATAAATATCACTGCTCAGAAACTAAATGAAATGAAAACATGCTTCAACAAATGTTACCATCATCTGCTCTAGAACACAGATGAATCCTCTACAAAAGTTAGAGAGAAACTTTTGCGATAGTATAATGATTAGATTAGATTAGTAAGTAAAAAGTAGATTATATTAGAAATTAAGTTAAGTAAGTAAGTTAAGTTAAGTAAGTAAGTTAAGTTAAGTAAGTAAGTAAGTTAAAAGTTAAGTTAGTAGATTATATTAGAAAGTATAATTATTCACCACTAGACTCAATTTATAAATTTACGAACACAATTTTTTACTTTTACAGAAATTACAAGAATGAGTGAATAAGGTGCACCTCCTTAAAACAAATAATGTTTAAATTTTCAAGGATTATGCCGTGCTAGAAATGCCACCAAATATGAATATTGGCACAAAGCTATGCATAACCTAATGCTATATGGAGCAGCACAATTAGCAAATTAATTATTTACCACAACTGCTTTTACAGTTACGACCGGTGTCGCGTTAACCCGAAAAATGGCTTTTCTTTTATTGTTATATATATATATATATATATATATATATATATAAATAATGTATATATATATATATCATTAATTAATGTATATATATATACACTCACAGGTTATTCACAGGAATGTAGTATAGGAAGTGACACCTTGAGGAACGAACATACTTTCAACGATTACAATAACAGTCGAACATAATAATCCAACTGATGCCCATCACGTGATGTGTTTAAGATCCTCTGGCTGGCAACTCCAATGCGCGCTCTGTTTTTGTCCTTACACTGTGGTGTTTTCAATTGTGATTTTGTTTACCCCTAGACTCCAATTGAAGGACCTCCGTTACACAGACATTGGAGCTGTTCTCCATTCACTCCTTAGCCGCTACTAAGCATATATAACTGTTGGCGATCGCAATTTTGAGCATTTATTGTGAATGAATCAACAAACAGTCACTTTTTGACCCTACATTCGTATGCAACATATATATATATATATATGCTTAATAAACTGTACCAACTCTCCAAGTTTCTCCCATAACCGTTGATTGGCATTGTATAGATAATATAAATTATTGCATATAAGAAAAAAAAAGTACCTTCTATTCACAAGTAGTTAGTACAGAATTTGATGTCGGTACGCTGAACAATGAATGTAAAAAACGCATACTTCTGCTTTACGTATTTTCAGCAAGAAGAATAAAATTGTCATTTGTTCACCGAATACTTTTTTTTTGGTATAAGTTTTGAATGAAAAGTCTCAATTTATAATTTGTGTAGCAGCACGAACAAATGCCCCCCACTGTTTTTTTCCTTCTGAAAAACGGTAAAGTTACTAAAAGTTAAAGTTCCCCCAATAAGCATAATCAATATTACAAAAACAAAAACCTTTCTTCATGCAAATGATGCAGGGGGAACCAGAGCTGTGAGTAATTAAACGAATTCATTAGCAGATTGGCAATTAATCATGGGCAAACAATGGAAGTCGATTCCTGCGGTTTGTACTGCCTTGGTAATGAAAACAAAGCGCACTATGCGCAAAGTGACTTCGGGATTCATTACATTAAAACTTTTTGTCCACCCACTACATGAGTCAACAGCGGCGCGAAAGGCCGCATGCATGCAATGCAGGGCATCATGTAGCTCCTCACGTACAAGCTTTTAACAATGGAATCGCATGTAAATAAATTACATCTATGACAGATCGGAATGGCTTGGTTGTAGAAAACAATGTTCAAAGTCATTCGGAAAGAATTACTCGACTTCAGAGCGGTAAATTTTTAAAGATTAATAAAAAATTGGATATTACATGAACGTAAAGAACAAATGTCTGACATACTTTTACTTTGTAGTCACGCATATAATGCGAAGAGGTGTGAAAATTGTGGGATCAGGAAAATTGGCGAAAAGTTACTTTTTTACTCCGAACTATCGATTATCAACCCATTACTGTAATTTTAACTACTATGATCTTTGGGGCCTGATGGCCGAGTACCTAGAGCTCTAGCGCTCGGTGCCACTAGGCTTCGGGTTCGAGTAACGGCGGTGCCATGAATGTTTGTGGTTCGAATCCACTTTAAACCGTAGGTTCCAGTCTAATATGGCTGTAGAGGCGTTGGACGTAGGGCTAACAACCCTACCCTGTGAAAAAAACATCTCTCGAAATCTGCTAGCAGAACAGACGGCTTTGGCCCATCACGGGGCTATTGTGCCATTGACGATGATGATCTTTATTAATGGATTAGTAAAAAATTGTTTAATAAATTTATATTGATTTTTATGCATATAATGTAAAATAACTCTACTAAATTAACAGAAGCAAAATATAATAGAATAGCTTAAGACAAGCAAAAGAAAATTGTACATTTTAATCACAAATTTGAAATGACTGACACAATGACTAATTACTATGTGTAAATAGACTCTGCTCTCCTCTACCGGGTGTCCATTTTCTGGATGGGGCAGTAAGGTTTCCTTTAAAAAAAAAATCTCCGCTATAAGTTTCAATGATTACCACGCTGAATTATTTATCGGTTATCATCGCCAATATCATGTAAATTAGGTGCTTGGTGGCCAGTGCCTCCAGTTGGAGAAGTCCCCCAGAATTTTGGAAAAATAATAATGAATAAATAAAAATAAAATAAGAAAATTCTATTTTTTTCTAATTCTATTCTTCATGGAGTCGGGAGTCTAATTTTAATACAGACTCAACTCCCGATTGTTGATGAAAATTATGGTCAACACGCTGGCCTGGGCCATATCCGTAATGGTTAACACGTGGCGATTCTGAATTGAAGAATCTTTGTTCAAGCTTTCTACACAAAGTTCTTTTGCCAGCATCAGCTATGAACGTATTAAGTCTGTAAGTCGGAAAACCATCAATAGATCTGACTAGACAAGACTGCGAATCAACCAGATGTCACCTCTGGTATGATATCTCTGCTGAATTTTTTTTTATCTTTTTGGTATATTAATATTATATCTTATTAACGGAAAGCGAGTATTTTCTTAAATGTCTTAAAGGATCTGAACAGCATTCGTGTGAAGAAAATTAGGAAAATAACTATGTTCTCAGCATATAACCACAATGATGAATGATCATTATAAGAGTGCACATTCCTCTACTTCTTAGATGAATACATAAGTTAAAATAGCTAATGATGTCAGCTAAAAAAAATTAGGTAAGTTCATTCTCGAACCATGCATAATGTATACCAACGTTCTCTTCTGCACTAAGTTTAAGTTATGGAAAGGTTCATTAATTTAATAATACTAAATATCACTTCAAAAGAAAATTTAATTAATTATTTATAGGCAGAATCTATCAAAATGAATTATAAAATTTTTTAACCCTACAACAAGTGTTTGTTTTTTTGAAGTTAACACAAATGCATTTAATAATATTCATTTGGCAACAATAAACGTGCAAAACCATAATATTTATCAATTAATAATACTTGCATTAAAGACAAGATCGCTTAATTCACGGCTTTGGAAAAAAAAATTTGTCAATTTCAATGAGATTTATTTATTTTTGTTCATTGTTGGGCTCTAATGGGGAGGGGGGTCGCTCTGCGCTATCTTGTGCACACTTTGGGCTAAACAGACCGGGAGCTACGGTTTAAAGTGGATTCCGAACCACTACAAACACCCGTGGAACCGCCGGGACTCGAACCCTAAACCTGTGGTACCGAGAGCTAGAGCACTAGCCACTTGGCCATCAGGGCCCCTAATGGGGAGGGGGGAGGATTCTAAAATCACATCTCAATTTTGAGAGATAATGGCGACCGTTATTATGCGAGCATGCATTGTATTTTGAGTTCAATAACAAGCTACAATCTTCTCACGCTGTGAGGAATGGAAGCGATTTTTAAAAATCTAAAATATTTTTATGTAAAACATAGAATTCGATCTTAGGGGGAGGGACACTTTGTCCAGCCCTATACAAAAGTATGTGAGAACATTCGCTTCCGAGTTTCATACAGACTGCAGTTAATCTTTTTTTTTTAAAAAACCGCGTCAACACTACCGAACGAAAGTTTTGAGCGTCACCCATCAAAGTGATTTGCTATGAAGTGGACGGAAATCGAAACCCGTAAGGTTCATTTGTCAACATTCGGAAGGAGAGAATTACCTCTCCTTTTGTTGGTCACGCATCAAAGACCACCAAAGAGCAGTGTTTGCTGGTTGGAAGGGCTTGCGTTTCGAGCTAAAACTCACGTCCTACTGGTGGCCCAACGGCAATGTGCGCAGCTAGTGTGCAGAAGGTTTAAAGTTTGTATCCACTGGCGGCATTGTTTACAGGAACAAGAAGACTTCATGGAAACTATATGATAATGCGTGTAAAGCATCTTGCATTAGTAGTCAGGTTGCCTGGTGGAAATTTTTCAGGTTTTCTCCCGCATGATAAGGAAATGCAGTTATTAAACAGACGCTTAAAAGTCTAGATTAGTAACTAGACAGTTACGCTTAAAAGTACTCCAGAAAGCCGTCATCAATTCAAACCCAGCCGGTGGGCTATTCATGGCTATGTGGCCCACCAATGTTTCTAATGTTTTTGGCAGGTGGTAGGGCTGGTAGGTGGCTACATAATGGGCGAGATATGGCGAAAAGAAAAGAGCTCTAACACTGTAACCCACAAGAACAATAACTAAACATTCAATCAAATATTTTTCATATAAACGCGGCTTTGCATTCTTCACGTACAAACTATACCCTCTCGTTGGTAGAATAAGTGTCATTTGAATTTTAAAAAAATTCCTAGAATTCTCAACAAAAGAAGAAACGATGGATCAGATTTCGCTTATGCTTATAACCTAGTTTTTAAATAAAAAAACTTACGAAATGACTCAAACAGTCTTTAAAGAAACCGATAAACAAAAACCAAAAAATAAACATCGTTTACGAGAAGACAGCGCTTTTTTTTTTTTTTTGCACGAAATTACGAATGGAAATGCAACTCCCCAACCGTACACAGAAGCCTCATGCAGGAAGCCTCATTACCAAGACGGTAGAGGCTTCTATATCGATTGCATTATCTGTATCGTCTGGATCGATATCTCTTCATTTTCATCGCACACAGAGAGAAAGAGGGGCAATTTAGAGATCGGGACATTTCAATAATTCCGAGGGCTTAATTTCAACATGGGGAAGAAGAGGGGGATTAAGTACGATGGTCACAGATGGTAATTGGTGCGTCACTTCGGAGAATGGGGGAAGGCACTTGCAGGGGAGCTGTTATCGTTGGTTCGATGCTCTTTTCTCATTTACACTCCAGCTTTTTTAATTATTTATTTATTTTTTTCCTTCTAATATTGCATGCGAGTTTGTTGAATATTATGAGAAGAAAGTTATGATAGGGAACAGATTAAAATCGGTGGATTTATTCGTATAGAGGAACTGGAAAGATATGGAAACCCCAACAAATTTTGCACATTGCCATGCTCTATAAGTGCTTTAGAGAATGTGACTGAATGATTAACTAAAGTCAGTCTCTTAATACATAAATGCACGTAATAAAAATTAAAAAAAGTTAACAAAAAATGCATTTTGAGAAATCATATTTACTTAATTTTGATTTAATTATGAAATATTACACTAAACTCCGTTTTTTTTTTTTAAATCAACACATTTACCGGATAACTTAAGAAAAGTATATTTTCATCCTTTATCTACTTATACAGATAATTAAATTTCTCATTTAATCCAAGTGATTCAAAAAACCCGAAAAAGCTCATTTTAGTTTGTTTTCCATTGCTTAAAATAATTCGCCTTAATTATTATCCATAAAAAAATGTGGGCATTGTTTTCGGGAGCGAAGTTTTCGTGTCCTTGACTAGTTTCAATTTTAGGCACTGAATAAGTACTAAATAAGGCACAAGTTTCAATATGGCACTTTTTTTACTGAAATCTGTAATCTTTTATTTCTTTCACGAGCCTTTTTTTTAATTTCTTTCACAATCGATTTAAAAAAAATAAGTAAAACAAACATTTACTTATAAAGACAAAGAATGTAGAATTTTTTTAAAAACAAGATGACTGAAAACTAATAATAGTCTAGTCTTGAATATTACTGACTTTTACAATGAAACATATTTTAGAAGTGTGTAATTCAATATGAGATTATCGAGAATATTATGTTACCAAAAGAAAAAGAATGGCATTACTTGAAATAAACAAATAAGCATATGCATTGAAATGCAATTAAAACTAACCAGAAAGTTTCTTTTTTTTCTGACAGCAAACAATAAATACGATTTAAAGTGAGCAATAACTTACTTTTAAGAATTTCTGTTTTCTAAAATTAAATTACTTCGTCAATATTTATTTCATGAGTGCCACTGAAAAGACATTGGATAACAACGCAAAGACGTTGTTGACAAAGTAATCAAAGTCTTAAATGCTTTTATTTTGTTACCTATTAGGAAGATAGTAAAATTCGTTAAAATTACATGTTGAAACACAGATATTAAAACTAAACAATTAATGCTTATTTTTATAATTCCGTATGATAAACATTTTTTAATTACCGTATTTGATTTATAATTTGCTGGTAATTAAAGTGTTATTTGCAAAAAAATATGTTTTGTCTCTACTGAAACTATACAACAAACTATTAACACCATTTTCTTCTTGTACTGTCATAAATTAAGACTCTTAACACTACTGCATATCTAGGCCTTCGCAACCTGTGGCTTTTTTAAACCCAACCTCTTAAAAGCGAATCGAAACGCAAACACAAAATCAGTAAATCAAATAAAAAGAGATAGAACGCACGCAAACTGTCAACCCCCAAATCCTTTTTAATCCCTTCAACCCTCCAATTCAAATACTTTTCCCCTCGTTTCAGCCCATAACGGTTAAATTAAAGAACGCTTTGTCCCCAATTTTTAGACGAGTAATTAGCCCCGAGCACTGCAAGTGAGAGAGTTTTCTCTACCAGTAATCCCTACGAGCTCCAAAGTGGGCGGTCTCTTCTTTTCCTCTCCGCAGCACCACGACGAAAAGTCTTTTAAAGCGCTGCTGCCCGACAAGATCTATTTATATAATTAATCTGCCGGCGAAGAGCACTTTCCCGTGTTTTCTCCTGGGGTCCGTGTTGTGGCGTTTAATTACGTTACAACACCGCCGAGGACTCCATGCAGGGAAACTAATGGGCCGAATTTGTTGGCTGGGAGGAGTTATTTCCCTGTGGCCTGCCGAGAAGTAAACTAGCAGGGTAAGAGGAGAAAACCTTCATTGGATTAGCGGCATGCCCGCGGTTAACAAGCATAAAGAGAATTCTGACTCCACTTATCTTTTTGTTCGAACATTCCGAGGAATTATTAAAAACTGCGGATGACACTTTGTTGTGCTTGTTTGGGAGATTTATAAATAGAAGAATGCAGCATGAGTATCTCATAGGGGAAGAAAATTAAATGGGATCGGGATTGGTGGTCCCCCAAGATCATATACAGTTTTTAGAGTCATTTAATAATATACAGAGAGTACAGCTAACACAGAGACTTTCAAAAGCGCCTCATTAGAAGTGGATAAGAGTGAGATTAATCTAAAACTGGTAGTACGGTAGAACCTCTGTAAGTCGAAAACCTCCACAACTCGAAAACATTTTTTGTCTCCTTCCCTTCAAGCCCCAAAACCTCCATGACTCGAAATTTCAACCTTCTATATGTCGAAATAATGAGTCAATCCCCACAAGCCATTTTGGTATATATTTTCCTCCGTAACTCGAAAAAAGAAAATTGGACCTCTGTATCTCGAACATTAGCAACGTTTGATTTTACAACTCGATCATTTGAAACTAATTACCTCTATAGCTCGAAGAAAAATAAGTTACCGACTTTAAGGATTTGCCGACAATGCACGTCATTGTTCTTAGAAAACAATGTATGAGTATATAGTAAATAGAATAACCAATTGTATGAAATATCAACTCGGAAGAAAACGAATTTTCTGCTTTTTTATAGCAGAGAACGATCGAATTGTCTTAAAAGCAAAAGCAAAAGCAAAAAATAAAAAATAATAATAATAATAATAACTGATTTTTTAATACATAATATTTTTTAATTTTAAGGTTTTTCGGAATTATTTTGATTTTTATCGTAGGACATAATATAACTTTTAAGTTGCAAATAAACATGTTTATTACCTCTGTAACTTGAATTTTTTATTTATTTTATCTCTCTAACTCAAAATAAGTTAGAAAGAATCTAAACCTCTACAAGTCGAATATTTCCTTACAAAAATCCGCGTAAGTCGAAAACTCTATAACTCGAATTAATCGTCTCCCTTGAAGTTTGACTTACAGAGGTTCTACTGTATTTTTCTTAAAGGATGAGTAAGTGAAATTTGAATTTAATAATGCTAGATCTTTTAAATATTTGACCCACGTTATATATATATATAACGTAATGATTAAAAAAAGTGCCCTGAAGCATGTATGCATCATCACGTTATATATATATAACGTGGTCAAATATTTAAAAGCATTAATTATTTAATTATTATTAAATTATTAAGCATTAATTATTTAATAATTATTTAATTATTTAATTATATATATATAACTTTTTTAAAAATCCACTTTTAATTTGAATCTATACGCACGCACGCACATATCATCAGTGCTGCAGTCCTTGAAGAGTCCTGACCTTCTTTAAGACTATTCGCTATTCCACACGACTTACTAATGGAAATAGCCTTTGTTTCCAGTCAGTGATTCTCAAGTCTCTTCAAGTCCTCTTCGACTTAGTCTACCCATCTAACTCTTGGTCTTCCACTGGGACTAAATCCACTAGGGTTTTCCTTTAGGAGACTTCTTATCGTTCTGTTTGGCTCTATTCTCTCTACGTGACCTAGTCATTGGATTCTCCTCCTCCGTGACAATACACGATTCCTTGTAACACTTATAGATCTCTTTATTTTTTTAGTTCTCTTTCCGTCGTCTTAACACATTGCTCCGAAAACCCTTTTAAAAATTTTCTCTCACCAATTCCTTGTCGTCCATGTCTCAAATTGTTACAAAACAATTGTCTGATGGTGACTATCTATATGAGGATCTCCAACTTTCTATTTAAGTATGATGATCTTAACAGCATTTGTCGTGCATAATAGCTGCCATTCGTGTTCTGATGTCAAGATGTCTGATGTCGTATTTGATGATTAATTTGAGCACCCAGATATTCGAACTCATTAACTCTCTCATAGATCCCTTCTTTGTATTCAAAATTTTCACATTTCGGTAAACATTTATCACATATTTAGTATTTGCTATGTTAATATATAGACATATTTCTCTTCAGGGAGAGCATCAGATTTGAAAAGCACTCATTGAATGTAGCCTGATTTCAGGCTAGCAGGATTAGGTGATCTGCAAAATCCAAAAACTTGCCGAAATATAGTAAATATAGTGTCTTCCGGGTTCACCTTAATTTTCCTTATCACATATTCAAAGTAAATGCTAAACAAAGTGGTTGACAGTAGGTCTCACTGTCTCAAACCTTTCCTAATTTCAAACATCTCAGCATTGCTATTTTGGATTTTTGACTATTGCAGTGTAATTGTCAGTGTCAGTCAATTAGCCTCCTCAGTTTTGGATGTATTCTCATTTCCCTCATGATAAACTCTCTCTATGAATACAATCCAATTCCTTATGTACCAACTAGACTGCATTTCAGATATGCAATCATGTTTGAAATCAATGTGCAGTTGGAGCATATATATTGAATTCATGAAAATCTAAAGACTGCGATAGTCATTTAATGGTCCGAAACATTAGTTTCGTTAACGTTATTAAAAAGAGTGTTCATGCCATAGAAAAGAAGCACTATAAATGCAAAAATAACTAGTAGTCTGATGCGAAACACATTCAATTAACGAAGTATAAAAGCTTGGGTGATGGGGATGAGCATAATAAATCCGTAGATTGGAATGTCCTTTCATTGGATTAGAGGAGGAAGAAAGAAGATGTAAATCCCCTTATGGCTCAAAATTAAGGCGGCAAACGTCACCCTCATCACTAAAAAAAAAAAGGCAAATGGAAAATCATCTCTAAGTATATTGATGTAGAGTGGTACAGAATTTTTGTCACGTCTAGGAGTATTTTTCCAAAACTGTGGGGAAAATGCAAGTACAATGTTGCAGACAGTCACGGTGTAACGCTGAATCTGCTACATATTTCTCAATTCTAATGGCTGGGTCATTCGAAATTAACATGAACAATTATAAGAGACAAACCGTTAAAATATAATAAACAGAGAGGAACATTTTGCATTTATTATAATACTAACGAACAGTAAAATCTTAAAAATAAATGTAAAAAAAAAATTTACTGAAGTAAGCATTTTTTTTTTTTCTAATGCAGCTGCTAAATAGACCGTGATCTTTTTTATGCCGTAAGGGCTGCACCGAAGTTACTCACTTTGCATTACCCAGGGGCGCGTATAACTTGAAGATAAGCCACGGACGCGGAGTAACAATACCCCCTGCAACACTCTACGATCCTATTGGGACCGGGACCTACGGTTTTAAAGTGAATTCCGAACCACTACAAACACCCATGGCACCGCCGGGATTTGAACCCGATACCTACAGCCACTCGGCCATCAGCCCCTTGAAGTAAACATAGCAATTCAAAATTTTAAGTACATGGTGAATATAGCAATTAATAAAGTTAGTGTACAAATCATTACCAGAGTGTTGGGCTAATATAATTATCAATAATTATATTAATATTATATATTTGAATATAATTATATTAATATTACATATTTGAATATAATTATAAATAATCGATACATAAAATTTCTTTCCAATGCAACTGACAGCGGCGCGCACCTACCATGATGACAGCGCAAGCAGCCACAAGCACGCCATGCACAGCAGCCGCGCGCACGCACAGCCGCCAGCGTTGCGCAGGCCGCACGCGTCACACCACAGCACCGCACGCCGCCGGCACGCACAGACCGCACTGATCCATCCGCTGCCCACACGCGCCAGCCATGCCGCGCAGCAGCCCATGCGCACCACACGCCACCGCGCACCGCGCGCACACGCCGCAGCACCATCGCAGGACACGCCGCCACAGCGCACACACAGCGCGCGGCCCACCACACCAGCGCCAGCCACGTGGCGCCACGCAGCACCCCGCCACGCAGCAGCCGCAGCACACCGCCCTGCGCCACACGCAGCCGCACCGCACAGACACGCCGCGGCACAGCACGCACATCGCCATCTCCACCGCAGGCGCAGCGGCAGCTCGCGCGCAGCGCAGCGAGACCTGCCATCGCACTTCAGGCCAGCCCAAACACCGCACGCGCGCACGCGCAGCGCGCCGCACACCAAGCAGCCAAAGCACACCGCAGCACAACACGCACACATGGCATGCCGCCTCAGCCACTGCGCAGCCGGCGCCGCCACGCGGCAGCGCCACAGCGCGCGGCCACCCCGCACCTCGCCCCGACGCACACCCGCACACGCACACGCCACAACACCCGCCCACAGCGCAGCAACCACCGCCAGCAATGCAAGCAGCGCAGCATGCCAGCGCCGCGCCATGCCGACACGCCACGCCGCGCAGCAACACACGCGCGCCGCACCGCAGCGCATGCACGCCCTGCAGCGCGCAGCCACCGCAACTCGCACACACCGCCCACGCAGCCACCACCAACGCTGCCACCCCTCGCCACAGCACAACGCACACGCAGCACCGCGCGCACGCACGGCAGCGCTATGCGCCCACGCCTGTCGCGCGTCTGGCACGCACGCATGCGCACGCAGCACCAAACAGCACAGCGCACCGCACGCACAAGCAGCGCGCGGCACCGCTCGCACGGCGAGCCGCACCGCGGCGCAGCATCGCGCAGCCGCACGCTCGCCGCGCGCCGCGCACGCACGCCACCGCATGCCCGCGCCACCAGGCGCACCCGCCGCAGGCACGATCGCGCACACCGCCCACCGCAGCGCGCCACAACGGCGCGCGCAGCCAGCCAGCCAGCGCGCGCGCAGCCTGCAGACGCGCGCATGCACGCGCCCGCTTAACGCAGCCGCCACACGTCGCGCCGCCGTCGCACCACCACACGCCTGACTCCAACTGCGCGTCCGCCACCACATGCCGCGCAGCGCCGCGCGCCGCACCACACTCACGCGCAACGCACCGCGCGCATAACTGCACACGCGCGCGCACCACGCAGGCGCGCCGCAAAGCACACCAGCGCGCGCACCACCACGCCGCAGCCACGCGGCACGCAGAACGCGCAGCAACGCCGTTTATCGCCACGCAGCAGGCAGTGCCGCCACGCCACCGCACGCGGCATCGTCCCGGCGCACCCGGCGCACGCCCACCACGCCCACGACGATGCGCGCGCAGCGCTTGCAGCGCAACGCGCGCCGCGCGCGGCGCCACGCACGCCGCCGCTGCCAGCACCGCACCATCACACACGCACCTGCGCGCATGACGCCCTGCCAGCTGCGCCCGCGTCTGAGGCGGCGGCGCCACCCGCCCATGTCCGCACGCCTCCGCCGCCAGCACCAGCCCGCCGCACACAGCACAGCAGCGCCGCACGGAACACGCCGCCAGCCAACAGCGCCGCCGCGCCACCAGGCCCACAGCACAGCACCTGCCGCACCGCGCCATTCGGGCACGCGAGCCAAGCCGCGCCAAGCCGCACGCGCGCAGCCAGCAGGCCGACGCGCGCCACGCCACAAAGCCAGCGCCAGCCAGCACACGCCACCACTCGCGCCCACGCGCGCCGCCGCGCGCCACTGCACACCCCACCACGCGCCACACCACCAATGCAGGCGCCAGCGGTGCCGCCGCAAGCCAG
>BPLR01007931.1:0-45301 GCA_021605095.1 Caerostris extrusa | reverse complement strand
GCCATTACGTATTGCTAGTTCTTATTACATTCTTGCATTTTTATGAAATGCTAATATTTTTTAATGGGTTTCACGAAATGTTTATAATTTTTTGTATTGTCTTTGTTGTCTAATTTATATTTTTTTGTTCTATGAAAAAAAGGTAACTTAATC
The DNA here is from genome assembly GCA_021605095.1 of Caerostris extrusa. NCBI lineage: Eukaryota > Metazoa > Arthropoda > Arachnida > Araneae > Araneidae > Caerostris > Caerostris extrusa. Next base: position 45,148 of record BPLR01007931.1, on the reverse strand, counting down.
TGCATTGCTATTCTACGAAAAATTGTTACTTAATCTGTATTGTTGATGAATGAAAATATTACTTAATCTGTATTGTTTCTACGAAATGTAAAATATTACACATCTGTTGTTCATAAAATTTTAAAATATTACTTAATCTGTATTGTTGATGAATGAAAATATTACTTAATCTGAATTGTTGATGAATGAAAAATATTACTTAATCTGTATTGTTGATGAATGAAAAATATTACTTAAAACTTATTGCTATTTAGTGAGATCCAGCTGTTGTTTTATGTACACATTGACTGTTGTTCATAAAATTTTAAAATTTAATGTTAGGATGCGGTAAGTCATAAAGGGGGAATTTTTGCACAGGAGTGTTTTCTGCGGTATAAAAGTTATAAAATTGCAGCTCAGGGGGTTATAAATATTATTATGGATACAGTTAAGTCAAATAAGGGGAATTTTTACCTCGTAGGAACTGAGTTTGAATGTTTGATAAGTTGTTCAATAATTACAGAAGGAGAAAAACACGTTACAATATAACTCTACATACATGATTATAGATTTGTCTGATAGATAGATAGTTGCAGCTATTGTTATGGATGCAGTCATAAAGGGGGAATTTTTGCACTGGTAGGGACATTGAGCTATGACGCCTCTTTAATTAGTAAATTATAAAATCTTTGGCGGATACAGAGTTGCTTTATCAATTGTATTTCGTTATGAAATGATGTTGTTCGGGGAGAAAACACGTCATATAGATCTCTGAGCATGATTATAGATTTGTCTGATTAGATAGTTGCATCAATATTGGTAGGAGTGTTTTTGCACTGGTAGGAGTAGCTTATGACGCTCTTTAATCCAGTAAATTATAAAATTGCAGCTCTGCTCTTGGCGGGGTTGCTAAATATTATTATGGATACAGTTGTCAACAGGAATTTTTACCTCGTAGGATTGTATTTTGCTCCGAGTTTGAATGTTTGATAAGTTGTTCCGATAATTTTTACGAAGGAGAAAACACGTTACAATATAGATCTCTTACGATTACATGATTATAGATTTGTCTGATAGATAGAGACATCGATTCGAAATCTGTACCGAACAAAAAAACAGTTCCATTTGAACATTTATAATAAAATATGGGCCAGAATAAGCCCCATATTGGAAAACCCTTTCATACGGTTTCGATCAGGAGAGAAAAGGATACGAATCCCCCTCCTAGATGCTATTATTCCGGGAAGTATTTGATCCAAACTTGGAATTTAAAAATAAATATAATAAAATAAGTTTGCTGTGATAATAATATTGCATTTACTGCATTTATCTGCTGATTCAGTAGTGAATGTTGACTAATCAGATGATGCACAGTATTAGAAAATAGCCATTTAATTATATTAATATATATCAATAATTCATAAAATTATTCATTCAGTAATAATTATAATTACCAATATTTGTTATTAATCAGAAGAAAATTTAAGTTAGATGCATACATTTTAGTTCACGGCTAACATAATTGATATTATTATTCTAGAAGCTAATTGATCACAAATAGGAAGCATATAGCAATATATTGTTAGAAATATGACATACTAAACTGATGGCAATGACAGTCCTTGGCATCACAAAGTATTGGACAATTGAATTATTGAAAATCAATCAACACATTTGGAAATTATGATCCCTATGCTTTATTCAATGAATATCTAAAGTGGCTACCTAAATTACGATTGATTACCTTTATTCACGTATATATTGACGATAAAATTTGCACAATAATCAATTGATACATATTTATTCACATAAAAGAAAAATAAAACATGAATTGTATAATATAATATAAATGTATAATAACAATATAATGTACAAAACAAAATTTAGAAAAATTAAGAAAAGAAAGGAAAAAAATTGCAACAAATATTTGCATTTCGATTCTAAAAAGCTAAAAATAAACATTTTAAGATAAAAAAAAAAAATCCAGAAATACTGAAAGAATAATTTTAATACAAATCGAATATTTTTAATTAAAGATCGAATAAAAATCAGAAATGCAGAATGAATAAATAATGAAAAAGAATATTTTTAATACAAAACGAATATTTTTAATACAAAACGAACAATATAATACAAATGAATATTTTTTAATACAAAACGAATAATATAATACAAATGAATATTAAAAATATGGAATGAATAAAAATCTGAAATACAGAATGAATAAATACTGAACGAATAATTATTCATCTCGTATTTGTGAGATGATGTAATGGTATGTAATAATGTAGAACAGAGGTGTCCAACCTCTAAGTTTTCAGCTTGGCCACATTGAAGCTGAAAAGAAAGATCCTTGGGCGTTATTTGAAGACGAAAATGAAAAAGACAAAATTTAAAGACTTGATTCATTCGATACTTAGACATTATTTTTTACCCCTTTATTTCTAACGTGAACAAAAAAACTTTATCTACATCCTTAATTTACCTTAATTACAACCTTATTTTTATCAACAAAATCTTTCTATTTCATTAATGAAATTAGCGTTGAAATTTTTAAAAAGAAATGGTCAATAATTTCAATTAATGAATAGATCGAAACTTCATCAAAAACTTTTTAATGAATAGAATTCTTATAGATTTATTGACTATAGTATTAGTTAAATTATTAATAGTCAGATCGTCAGTTACAAATATCAGTTAAATGGTACATAGTTCTGGTTGATTAAATATTAGAAAGTAGTAGGAAATACCTACAAGTAGCGTTTTGGTTCTAAAAATTTCGGTGCCATTTTAACATGAAGAAAATTTAAAAATAAAAAAATTCTGATCATCAAAAGAACATGCGGTTTTAACAATAAGATAATCTGCGAGGAATTCTTTTAAATGAATCCGAATTCCAAAAAAGAAGCTTCCATTGATTACAAATGGCAGAACGAATCATCGTAACTCATCGTCTAAATTTCATTTGCATCAGATACCGGCATTATTTTTTTACTCATTTATTCTCTCAAAACGAACAAAAAGCACTGGAAGAAAGGGCAACCAAAAAATACGAGCAAGTAAAATAAAATTCAGGATAGATTCTGTTCCATGAGAAATGGCGTTCTTTTCTTGTTGGGTCCTGGCGCTTTTAACAGAACTCTAGTCGTCATAATTCATCAAACTATTTTCCACGATTTTTTTTTTCTCTCTGTCCTTTTTACGTCGTAAGGGATGTTTTGAAAAGTTCCCTTTTACTATTATCGCTAGCTATTGTTGTTTTCTTTTTAACCCAGTTTCTTAGTTTTTTATGATGGCAATTAATTTTCGGTGAAGTTCCGTACAGTCTGCGAGGAGCGAACGTAAGCAGTCATAGATCTTATTGGATATACGCTTTTATTAATATTATTTTTCATTTTGGTATTAGATTACTTCTTTGTGAATAAGAGGCACTAGGATACTTTATCTAGAATTTTTAATACCCAAATATCTGTTAAAAATATAGGACACTTAAGGAAAGATTCATTTTTCTTCAATTTCATTTTATAACAGAAAATACCTATATAGGCAGTCATAGATCTTATTATATATACGATTTTATTATTATCCTTTCACTTTTTAGGTACTAGATTACTTTATTGTGTATAAGAGACATAGCATACTTTATCTAGATTTTTAATACTAAATATCTGTTAAAAAATACAGGATACTTCAGACACGATTCATTTTTCTTCAATTTCATTTTATAGCAGACGAATGTCTATATAAAAACTTTTTTTTTCATGAATAGAATTCATATAGAATTATTGACTATGGCATTATTTAAATGAAAATTATTAATTATTAATATGTATAGTTAAATGATTCTTAGCTATTGTTGATAGAATGTTAAGAAAAATCTAAATTTGTATTTTGATATTGTAACCCTGCTTACTCCTCCTACTCCACATACTGGTAATAAAGGCCCCTGTGGCGTTCAGGAGAAATGGTCAGTAGACCTCGAGACTCTCACCCGAGTGGAAGTACAGCGCAAACCATACTCCCATTGAGAAAAGTTTAGTTTATAGTCTCTCATAGTTTATAGATTAACATCACTTAGTTTATAGAGGAAATATATTTAGCAGCAGCCTGCGTATTAGTTGGACTACAGACTCTCAACTGGAGAGGAAGTATATTTCCCATACTGTGCATAGCTGAGTATCGGCTTAGAAGTGGAATCCTCCAATGAATATATGATTATCTGTCTTTAAATATGTTAAATATTGTATGTCTCTAATTGTGCGTGTGTGGTGTTTGTGCATGTATAAATAAAGCTGAGTTCTCCAATCTAAACCTCAAATATCTTAATCTAACCACACCCAGTTACAATCTGGTTGTTCAATTTGTACATTAAAATATAAAGTTGTAATTATGCAATTTTGACAATGATAAAATGCTATCATCTGCTAATATATTAAAAAAATGAATTCAATTTTTAGACGAATTGTAATAATCTATAATAGCCAACGTAAAATAAAAAATTAAAAAATACCTTGAAAATGATAACTATAATTTTGGTTTGATTATGATATTAACAAAAAGTTAATTTTCGCAGGTGATAATTTTTACAGCAGATGAAATATCCATGCAACAAAAGTTTATGGTTTTATTGACGTATTTTTTAAATTTCTTAGTGTATTAAATTTAATTTATTATAAGAAAAAAATGTTATTTTATTATCGTAACTATCTATGATGATATCAAATTAAATACATGAAATAAATATATTCATCGTATATGCATAAAGAAGACTTAAAACTAATGTCCTTGTACTAGATGTCGGTGAACATCAGTTGTGTCTGGCTTCAAAATTAAACAATAGTCGTTAACCAACTGTGCTATTTGTTGAATGATAGCAGATGGCCCATGCTATCATTATACATTTTCCAGATGTTGGTGAAAGTTAGAATCATTCGACATTGTTTCAGCTAAGGCTTTTATGCGGGAAGTTTTTCTTAAAAATAAAATTTACTACCTGATATGAGTATAAAATAATTGATGCGTTTCGAATGCAAATGTTAGTTTTATATGTTATAAAAAATTAATTCAATGTGTTATTCTTGTAAATATTACGACCAAAATCCTCAATTTAAAACTACTGTATGTCACAAAAAAAAATTTTAAGCAACAAAATATTTTTTCTTGTAATTTTGGAGTGAAATTAATAAAACTTCAGAGAACATTTATTTTTATTTAGACTTAAGATTTTTACAGAAATATTTACATTAGAAATAATTAAACAACTATTTGTAATTATTGTATGGTTTAAAATAATTGATACGTTTCGAATGTCTCATAAAATTAGTATTATGTCATTTATTTTGTATTATACATTAATACAAATAATGACATAGTACTATAGAGTAGTATAGTATTATATAGTATTGTATGGTATTGTATAGTACTTAGTATTATACACTCATGTCCATAAATTATGGATAATGAAGTTCAGGCAAAGAAAGAGACAGAAGCAAAACAAATTTGACTTATTTGTAAAGTCTATTTATTAAACAAAAGGTAAAGAGCAAAAAGATGCTATATGTTTGACATAATTAATAAAATTGCGATTTTTACCCCTGGAGCAAATTTCAAAAAGAACCTATTTACAAAAACAGTATAACATGGTTAGTATGATGGTTAATATGGAGTATGTCTCCCGATGATGCAATACAGGCCTTACAACGCCTAGGCATGCTGAGTATCAAATTATCAATCTGATCTGGGGAATATTACACCACTCATCAAGCAATGCCCTCCGAAGTTCCGGTTGACAGGTGGGAGGGGGTTGACGGACTGCACTCGTCGACCAAGCATATCCCACACATGCTCTATTGGATTCAAGTCCGGTGAGTATGCTGGCCAATCCATACGTGTGATATCTTCCAATTGAAGGCATTCGTCTGCAATGTTTGCAAAGGTGAGGACGGGCGTTGTCCTTCATAAACAGAAATTCAGCACCCATGGCGCCCCGAAACAAACGCACGTTGTTTCAGAGTGACATCCTGATAGATGTGGCCTGTCATCGTTACACTCTGAACATGCAGGTCAGTTCTGGAACCAAGAATAATTCCTCCCCAAACAAGCCATTCTGCACCACCGTAACGGTGTCGTTCAATGGTGCTTCTTGGTGGTAACGGGTACCTGGCGCTCTCCATATGAAAGTCCGGCGAGAATCAGACTGCAAACTAAACCTGGACTCGTCGGAAAACATCACACCAGACCACTGTTGCGGTGTCCACAATGCATGCTCTCTACTCCAGGTTAATCGCAGGCGACAGTGAGTTGCGGTAAGTGGAACACATCTGACAGGCCTACGAGCATATAGAACAATGTGCCCTAAGCGTCTGTATACGGTGTGCCTTGAAACTGTCGTACCGGTAGCTAAGAGAGCTGACGAGACAGGTCTGATGCTGTGCTCCGTCTGTTTCTTTTGGTAGTAACTGCTAAATACCGGTCCTCATTCGGCGTTGTAACTCGGGGCGACCTGTGCTGTAACATCTACCACATTACCATCATCTTGGAATCGTTGCCAAAGCCTGAGATGACACTCTGGGCGATTCCAAGTTCCTCGGGATACTTCCAGCTGGGAACGTAGACATTCCAGTCGTCCGGTAATTCTACCACGTAAAAAAATCATCCAAATGCTTCCTTTGTGCCATAACTATGCGGTTATTGCACTGAAAGGCTTTTAAAGCGCTTGTGAACAATTTTACTTCTTTGCCACCATTCCTTATATACCCCTCTCTTACACTCTCGTCATTGTGACATACTATCCGCGCCATCTGGTGGTTTCCTGTAATTTGCATATTCTTCAAGATGAGTGTGATAATTCTACAGGTGAAATTTTTGTTTTAGATTTCAATTTCTATGTGATTCTGAATTATCCTTAATTTATGGACATGAGTGTACATTAATATATTATTTATTTGGTCTATACAATTGCATTAGTTTTATGTCTCATAAAAATTAATTCAATATAAGTTAAGCTTGTAAAAAATAAGACCAAAATCTTCAATTTAAAACTTCTGTATGTCACAAAAATTTTAAAATAACAAAATACATTTTTCTTGAAAAATGAATTAAAAATTAATAGAAATTCAGAGAACATTTATTGTTATTTAGACTTGATGAATTTTTTTCGAATCATTTACTTTTTAGAAATAATTAAATAACTATAGGTTATTATTAGTTCTCAATATATATAGAATTTGATACAATTTATACGAAATATTTTTTTATAAATAATATGAATTGTTTTATTATTTCTTACAAATAATTTTATTACAATTTAATAACTTTCGAAACAAATTTAAACCTGATTTTACATAATTTAACTTCTTTAGAGTTAGTTTAAGATTGTCGAACACCTTGTTAAGGTTTCTTTAAAAATAATTTGAATGAAATTTTGAAGATTTTAAATTTTTTTTTTCTTTATTTAAAATAAAAAAAAAAAAGAACCCAAAGTATTCTTTAATGATTGTTTTAATATTACATTTGAAAGTTAAATCACTCAGACAAGACCCCCCTCCATCTTTAAATTGACGCTTAAAAACTAAATCAAAATTGTCACTTCGTTCTACGCCTATTTCATGCTTTCACGAACAAATTTCTTTTTTTTTTTTTTTTTTTTTTTGTAACTTTTCTGTATCCAATAGTTTCAAGTTCATTAAAATAGTAAATTCAAGCGGTATCATCTTATTTTTTTTATTTTATTTCTGATAGATACCCTCAGGGAATTTCTGTGCTCGTTAAAAGTGAAGTGGTTGTGAATATTCTTTCCTTTTTTTTTAATGCAATCGCATTCATAAATCACAAAGAAAAGAGAGGCAGATGAAAAAAATAATTGACATTTATTTTTCTTTCCCTTTTTACCACTAAAGCCTTCAACCCCCCCCCCCTACATTTAGAAGTTCCTCATTCAATAACTTACCGGACGCAGTTTCGCTATTTTTCTTTTTTATTTTTTTTAAAGCGTTTTCTAAACTTTTTCATGAAGATAGAAAATGAAACCAAAAAAACTAGGACACAATGGAAACCGTATTTAAAATTGTCAGCCATGTGGAATAATTTGTTCGTTCTTATTGTTCGAAAGGGGGGAAAAAGAAAGGCGGAGGGAAATAAAAAAGGGAAATAATTAAGGGAAATACCTTTGCTTTTAATGGTGACCACTATTTTTTTCTGGATTTTGTCATTTTCTTCTATTCTTTGTTCGGATGAAATTTAAAAGTATACTAAGTTACGGTAAAATGATGTGTTTAAATAAAAAAGAATCTTTTTATGACGCTAAAAAATTGGCGATTCTTTTAACACCACTTTGTGGTAAAAGAATATGCTTAAAATGGCAACAAATAAAATAAAATTTTACGAAGCTGAACAGATAATTTATTTTTATCATTTTTATATAAAATTTAAAACTAAAATAATTAATAATTATTTACTTAACTGGTATTTTTGAATCAATAGGAAATTAATAATAAATTGAACAGTTTAATAATAATTTGTTTGTTCTTGTTGTTCGAAGGGGGAAAAGAAAGGCGGAGGGAAAATAATTAATGGAAATACCTTGCTTTTAATGGCGACCATTATTTTTTTCTGGATTTTGACAATTTTCTATTCTTTTGCTCGTATGAAATTTAAAAGTATACTATGTTACAATAAAATGATGTGTTTAAATAAAAAGAACCTTTTTATGACCCTAAAAATTTGCGATTCTTTTCACACCACTTTGTGGTAAAAGAATAAGCTTAAAATGACAACAAATAAAAAATTTTACGAAGATGAACACATAATTTATTTTTGTTGAAAGAAAAATGTTATATATAAAGTTTAAAACTAAAGTAATTAATAATCATTTACTTAACTGGAATTTTTGAATCAATAGGAAGTTAATAATGAATATAACAGAAAAGATTGTTTTTTCTCTTTTCAAGGTCAAAGTTGAGGTTTGTTTTCACATTGATGCCAATTAATATGCTTAAATAGAACCTGTTTTACTTAAAATGAAATGCAAAATTTAACATATATAGAATTTTTAATCATTTGTTGATCTTATGAATTAAACATATCAATTTGCTTAAAATGATGATAAAACATTACGTCCACTGATACAAGGTTTTTTGAATATAAATAAATGACACCTGCCATTTAATACTATCAGGCTGCAAAATATTCAGCTATATTAATAGAAAAGTTTATAATAATAAAGTATAAAATAATAACAGAAAATCTAAAACATTTGTAAAGATATTTAAAATTTTTTTTTTTATTTCATAAAAATGTTTATAAAAATAATTTTTGAATATTTTATCAGAAGCAACCAATTGTATTTTTGATTTTATGTTTATAAACAAATAACTAAATAGAATGGTTTGACCTGATAAGTGAAAAAAATAAACATTTTAACATATTTTGATGATAGCAGCTTTTTACGATTTTAAGTCTAAATATTATTAGACAATTTTATAAATTTACATATAAAAAAAAAAATTTAAACACCTATTTCTAAAACAAAATGATAGTTTAGAATAAAACAGAAATAAAATATTGCTCAATATAAACTTTATACACCTCGATATTTAAAAATTTAAGACTAGGGATAAAACATCTAGTTTCTAAAACTAAGTTATCAACTGATATAATCTTAACAATTATATTTCTCAAATTGTTTTGAAGAAGTTTGAGCGAACAGATGTTCTAAAACTTTAAGTTATAAAAACGTTATTTCTTATTAACATTAAGGCATTATTTAACATTTTTATTCTAGTTACATTTAAATATCAAATATAAAACTTTAAAAGACGGAAGAAAGAATACATAAAGACTCTTATAAATATTAATTAATTTAAGCGATTTATAGTAATTTAAAATTTATTTCAGATATCATTAATTTATAATACTGAATATTAATTAATTTGAGAAATGGGATAACATATATTCATTTTAATAATTTCTAAGAATAATTTAATAAAATTTTAATTCACAAATTATTATTACTTTTATAAGAAATTCAGTTAGAAATTATATTGAAAAAATGTTTCGGTAGAAAAAGAAAGCATTGAAACTTATTTTCCATTAAAATTAACGCAAATTAATCCATATTTATTTTAATTAAAAAAATATTCAATTACTTGAGAAGTATTTCGAGCTAAAAATATCTCTTGGATAAATTTCCAACATCAAAATATTTCACACACAGACCCTATAACATTCAGAATCAAGCAACCGAACAACAACAAAAGAATAAAATTTAGGTTTGAAAAAAAAAAAAAAAAAAAAAGATATAAAAATATCCTAGCGAGAGAAATTAACTTTTCTAAAAGAATAACTACAATGTTTCAAGATAAAGGAAATAAAAAAGAAAAAAACTGAAGCAACGTGTCCCGCATAATGAAAGGCAAAATGAAAAATTAACCTTCAGGCCTAATTAGAGTAATTAGCGACCATACAGCGTTACTATAAAGACATGAAGCTTCATACAGATCTCATGTGAAGCTACCATTTTTCAAGGCCTTAAAAATACAGCAAAAATTTTATGTTCCATCCTTTGTTCCAAAAAGATATTTTCCTCTTCTGTATCACGCATTCTTTAACAAAATGTGTTCTTTTATTCTTTTTTTTTTTTTTGTTTAGCAAACGATTTTTTTGCAGCTGGTTTAGAATCAGAAATATTTTTTTTTTTTTTCCAGCAACATTTGTTTCTTCTTAAATGGCAATACAGCTGTATCATTAATCTGGGATGGTAACTGTTTACAGGAAATGCACTGAAGCACAACAGTGCAAAAGCATTACTCACCAACAAAAACAAAAATATTATTTAAAACAATAGGTTCCTAAATCTGCCATGGAACTGGGGAAGGTGATATACTAGTACATTGTTCCCAGAAAGAACGCTTGAAATTAATGACTAAAAATTAATTATTCTTACTAGTGCTCTTCCACTGCAAATAATAATAGTGATAGAAGTGAATATTTACATGGAAGGAATATGACTAATAATTATAATAGTTAGAAGTTGATATGAGAGTTTACGTGTAAAAGGAATCCGTTAGATTTACCGAAAAGTAATTCAGTTCAGGAATTTCTATTAAAATTTTGGTCAACGTATGCACAAAAAGTAATACTAACCCACACACAAATAGTTGAAAATATGATTAATGGACGAAATAAAAAATCAAAATATTTTAGTATTGAGATTTAAATCATTAATAAATAGTAGTGATTGAAATGCTCTATTGATATTATATTAATATAACAATTACAACTGAAGTTCGTAAATTTTAAATCCAGAAAATCAACTGAATTCAATTTCATCTGTATAGTAATACTGTAGTAAAAACATGATATTCAGCATTTCTTAGCATTAATAAAAACATGTTGTGTTATTATAATTTTTTTTTCTAGTCAATTTTTAATTATTTTTTGTTTTTTAATTTTTATAAAGTAGAATACAAATAATCACAAAAACATTTTTTATGAAGAAGTTTGCAATTTCCTTTAACTTCAAGAACAAAAGATAATAACTGAAAAAATTAGCAAGGATTCGGTAAAAATATAATTTTAATTCATGATTTCTTTATATAGATTTCAATTTCAGTTAATTCAAGAATTCCAAAATATTATACTATATATGTATAAACTGAACACACATTTCTATTATCAAATATAGGACGAATTCATAACATTTGAATTATTTAAAAATTAGATGAATTCAATATTTTTATTCACAATTTACATTTTACTTTTATAATTTAGATTTTTTTTACTTGCAATTATTACTTTTCATTTACAATTATTTATACCCCCCAGCTCCAATTTACTACATGGCTATTTTGACCATTTCATTCACAATTTATTAATACATTTGGTTTACTTGCCATTAGTATCTTTCACACTTAATTTCATTTACAATTATTTATTCCACTCCCCCAATTTACTACAGCTATTTATTATTACCATTTCCCCTCTAATTTACTACTACTTGTTGTTATTTATATAAATTTAAATATAAATATTTAATATTATTCATTCCTCTAATTTACTGCATCTATTTATTATTATTTAGTTTTCCCCAATTTACTACAGCTATTTATTATTATTTATTTCCCCAATTTACTGCAGCTATTTATTATTATTTATTTTCTCTCTAATTTACTATTACTTATTAGTTATTGCCCCCCCAATTTACTACAGCTATTTATTATTATTTATTTTCCCCCCAATTACTGCATCTATTTATTATTATTTAGTTTTCTCCCAATTTACTACAGCTATTTATTATTGTTTAGTTTTTCCCCCAATTTACTACAGCTATTTATTGTTATTTATTTCCTCTCCAATTTACTATTACTTATTATTAGTTATTCCCCCATTTTACTACAGCTATTTATTATTATTTATTTCCTCTCCAATTTACTATTACTTATTATTAGTTATTCCCCCCTCCCAATTTACAAAGCTATTTAATATTATTTATTTTCCAAATTTACTGCATCTATTTATTTTATTTAGTTTTCCCCAATTTACTACAGCTATTTATTATTATTTATTTCCTCCTCCAATTTACTATTGCTTATTATTTATTTCCCCCACCCCAATTTACTATAGCTATTTATATTATAATTATTTATATCTTACAACTTTTATAAAGAAAAAGGAAGTCTTTTAGCTTACCGTACATATACGCTTATACAAGTCTAGGAACACATACCTGTAAGATAAAGAAATATAAATTAATATAATATTTAAATAAAAAAAAAAATATTTTAAAATCAATCTTATCTTGTAAATAATAAACTTGTTTATACTTTTTCATAAACTCAATAGAAACTGATGAAAATATATGTTTGCTTTAGATTAAATATATTTGTTCGACATTTTTTTCATTTATCAATAAAAAAATCAAGGGATAATTTATTTTCAAAATATAAATATTTGTTTTGGAGTTCAATACTCGAATGAGAAATAACATGTATACATAAAAATATTCAGTCCTTATTTTCCAAATGAAAAGCAAATGATTAACTTCTATATCGAAAAAAAAAACATGTTTTCATTTTCTTTCACATAGGGTTATAATACAGCAAAAAATAAATCTGAAAAAAAAAAATATAGTAGTACGGAAAATATATTGATAAAGTTTCAAAATGCAGTCCATATAAAGGAAAAGATTAAACTCTGTATGCAGGTTATCGTGTATGTGGCGTACACCTTATCATAGATCAAAAGATATCCAAAGACACGTTATGGTTTGAAAACATTTTTTTTTTCTTTTATTTTTCATCTTAACGCAAAGAAAAATTTCCGCTAACTCTTCCTTTCCCATGTACTATAAGTTGGTTTTCTTCTTTGGCAAAAGCTACCAAACCGAAAAGAGGGAGATGAAATACACCAAACAAATATAAAAAAAAAAAAACTTTTTTTTTTTTTTTATCTTAGATTCATGTACAAGTAAAAATGCCAATGAATACATAGAGAAAAACTCTCCTTTTAAAACTTTGTACAATTTTTTTATTTCTTGCCCGGTTACTTCAATCTTCTGGAATGCCGCCAGGGGGGGAAGAAAATAAAAAATTAAAAAAAAAAAAAAAAAAAGATTTTGGAAAATAACAAGGAATGAAAAAATAAATAAAAATGCAAAATAAAAAGGGGAAACCAATAAAAAAATTTAAAAGAAATGTTGCGCTATTCGTTATTACTAAAATGGAAGACATTCTAAAATTGAATTTCAAATAAATAACTAGAAAGATGTAGCGATTTCTGCCAATTTTTTTCTTTCTACCAGATCGGGAACCTTCTTCAGTAATTTTTGAGAACTTGCTTCGGTAGTTTATGCACAGTTTTGTAGTCTTAGTTTTTATATGAATTTATTTTTACGACTCTATTAAGAAAACAATTACCAACCACTTTTGAGCATAGGTGGAAATACCCTAAAAATTAAAGACCAATTTTGTTCCAAAGGATTAATGAAGGACATTTGGAACAGAAAAAAAAAAATCAAGAGGTCTCATTCCTAAATAGTCTCAGAAAAGCACCACCAATAATAAAAAATTTTAAAGAAATGTTGCGTTATTCGTTATTACTAAAATGGAAGAAATTCTAAAAATTGAATTTCAAATAAATAATAGTACTTTTTCTTTTTCAGAATTTGCTCCAGTGACTTTATACACCATTTTGCCATTTTGCAGTCTTAGTTCTTATATGAATTTATTTTTTACGACTCTATTAAGAAAATCATTACCAACCACTTTTGGGCATAGGTTGAAATACCCTCAAAAATGAAGGACCAAACTTGTTCCAAAGGATTAATGACGGTCACTTGGAACAGAAAAGCAAAATCAAGAAGTATCATTCCTAAATAGGTCCTGAAAAGCATCACCAGTAATAAAAAATTTTAAAGAAATGTTGCGTTATTCGTTATTACTAAAGTGGAAGACATTCTAAAATTGAATTTCAAATAAATAACTAGAAAGATGTAGCGATTTCTGCCACATTTTTTTTTTCTCTTTTACTAGATCGGAAACCTTCTTCAGTATTTTTTGAGAACTTGCTCCAGTGGCTTTATACACCATTTTGTAGTCTTGGTTCTTATATGAATTTATTTTTTACGACTTTATTAAAAACAGGAACAAAAAAAATTACCAACCACTTTTAGGGATAGGTGGAAATACCCTCAAAAATGAAGGACCAAGCTTGTTCCAAAGGATTAATGAAGGTCATTTGGAACAGAAAAGCAAAATCAAGAGGTCTCGTTCCTAAATAGCCCCTGAAAAGCACCGCCAAGAAAAAAACTGTAAAAGACTCTGTAAAAATCCTCATTTATGCCATTTTTAAATGAGCCGGCTGGAACGGTGCCTTATTTCTGGAGCATTCTTTAAAGCTTTTGTGAAGTGGGTTTCCGCATTATTCATGACCCCCGTCTGAAAGATCAGCATGTTAAAAGAATGTAGTGAGCGAAAAATAAAAAAAGACAGACAGGCGCTTGAAAATAATGAAGCAGCAGGCCATTTGATTTGGTGGTAAAAGGGAAAAGGATTTTTCGGGCTCTTTTATAAATATTAAAATATTTAAAGAATACGAATCAATTTGAAAATTAAAGATGTGGATATACATTTATGTACTTAATCATGTATTTCAACATTTTGTAAAGATTCTTTTATTATAATAATGCAATATCAAATTAATCCTTATTAGATCGTTGTGATAAATTTTGCTGTTCTGACTAATTCTCAGTGTTCTGCAGTGTTTTTGACGGACATCCCATGAGTAGTTTACTCATAGATGGAGGGAAAAAGGGGCAGCTTCTGTTATGATGGATCACCCGTAGGTAGAAGTCCGTCTTGGACAGAGGGCTAGACACTCGACCATTCAGGTACAAGATTTGCTGTAATTTCTATAATGGTGGAGAATACATAAAATATATATATGAGATATTCAAAATTCCTATTTTAGTCAGATATTCGGCCTGGCAAGAGAGTCCAATTCTTAATCTAAAATTGGCGACAGTCTCTTTGTGAGGTTTTCCACAAAAAAATTTTTCATCCTTCCCCCTATTGCCTCCCAGATTTTTCCTTTGGTGTTAGATAACTATTCACTGACTAACTTATTTTGCCCCGTATAGTCTCTTAAAAGAGTTAAGAGGAATTCAGCTGTTACTTTTTTGCCAGAAGATTTCATACTTTCTATTCAGCGATATTTCTCCAGTAATAATGAAATTTAATTTCCATTTGATATTTTGTTTCTATTCTTTTTATTTCTATGTATTATTATTCTTATCTATTAATATCCTAATTCATATATATTAACATCATTATTCGTTTCTACTAATAATATAATTTATATATATTAACATTATTATTCGTATCTATTATCATTCATATACGTGTCTATCATTATTCTTATTTATATTCATTATCGTTATTGATATTCCTTACTTTTTATTTTTCATTTATTTTTTATTATTTTATAATTTGTTATATATTTAAACATTTGTTTTTATCTTTGCAATTGTTTTTGTGATGTATGGTATTCTGATTTTATTTGATTGGCGATTATTTGGGTACACACAAAAAATGGGTACATTTAAATCGAGACTATTAAATGGCTTAGAAAAACAACTATATATATATGCTTGATTGATATCTGTTCTACTTTCTGTACTATCTTCTTTGCCTTACAAAAAATCACAGCAAATCGCTAAATGATGCGAAAGCGTACTTTAAATGCTTACCCACCATCATTACCCATCATTCTTGCTCACCCATAAATCGCAAGTAAATCACCGGAGAATGGAAACAGAACCAAACCAGTACATGAATAACGAATACAAAGCGAATCACTTAATTCCCTATTCACCAACAGAGATAAACGTTTTATGCATGTTTTAGATCACGAACTGCCCGTGTTTTTCTAGCTTCAGGTTGCAAAGAAAGTTTAGCGAAGCAAAAACTCACGACCAGTCTTAGACGACCTGCATTTAAAAGCCATAATCAATATGCAGAAGATGCAACAGTCTTTTCTTTAGGCCAACCTTAACCCACCAATCTTGCCTTGCTATCCATTTTGTGAGATCACACTACGCATTTAGGTGCTTAATCAGTTTTTGCGTAAGGTTTATGGTAAACACGAAAAAGTAGGGAAAAATATAAAAAAAGGGATTTTTTTATTCTTCTTATGATTGGTTTTTTTCCTTAAGAAATAGGGAAATAATGTTGCTTAAGAATTAGAGAAAATAAAAATATTAAATGCTGAGAATATTTTCTGGCTGCTCTGGTTCTTAATGATTTGCTGTTTAATATAATAGTTGCGAGGGAAATAAATAAGTAAAAAAATTCTTCTTCTTCTAAAAGGTAATTGCCTTATTTGGTAACAGGAATAAATCAAGGGCTATAAACAATCTCGAGCTTTCCTGCCTGCAACGTTAATTCTCATTATCTGTACTTGAATAATACAACAACTACTCGGTGAAATATGTTTTTTTGTTTTATTAATAGATGAGAAAAAATTTCCGGTCGGGTTTTCTCATCAAGCAAAAAGAGAAAAAAATATTTTTAAAATAAATTGCGCCTTTGAAAAGGGCAGAAATGAAAGAAAATTCCAAAAATTTCATTTGAAATCGCTGATAATAGATTAAAAAATTTGCAGTTTTGGATAAAGTAAATAAATGCGATTATAATAATTTTATAATGAATAATTAATATTTATTTATTATTAATATTAATAATTTTAATATTTAAAATTTTTTTTTTAATATTTATTAATGAAATTATTTAAAATATGTCAAACGTACTATACATTTAAATGTTTCTCATTATACACGGAAGTTAGTTTTCTCAAGTTCTAATTACGCTCATGTCCATAAATTAAGGATAATGACGCTCAGGCAAAGAAAGAGACAGAAGCAAAACAAATTTGATTTATTTGTAAAGTCTATTTATTAAACAAAAAAGGTAAAGAGCAAAAAAAAGATGCTATATGTTTGACATAATTAATAAAAATTGCGATTTTTACTCCCTGAGCAAATTTCAAAAAAGAACCTATTTACAAAAAACAGTATAACATGGTTAGTATGATGGTTAATATGGAGTATGTCTCCCGGACGATGCAATACAGGCCTTACAACGCCTAGGCATGCTGAGTATCAAATTATCAATCTGATCTTGGGGAATATTACACCATTCATCAAGCAATGCCCTCCGAAGTTCCGGTTGACAGGTGGGAGGGGGTTGACGGGCTGCAATTCGTCGGCCAAGCATATCCCACACATGCTCTATTGGATTCAAGTCCGGTCAGTATGCTGGCCAATCCATACGGGTGATATCCTCGAATTGAAGGCATTCGTCTACAATGTTTGCACGGGAGGACGGGCGTTGTCATCCATAAAAAAAATTCAGCACCCATGGCGCCCCGAAACAAACGTACATGTTGTTCCAGAATGACATCCCGATAGATGTGGCCTGTCATCGTTACACTCTGAACATGCAGGTCAATTCTGGAACCAAGAATAATTCCTCCCTAAACGAGCCATCCTGCACCACCGTAACGGTGTCGTTCAATGGTGTTCTCTTGGTGGTAACGGGTACCTGGCGCTCTCCATATGAAAGTCCGGCGAGAATCAGACTGCAAACTAAACCTGGACTCGTCGGAAAACATCACATCAGACCACTGTTGCGGTGTCCACAATGCATGCTCTCTACTCCAGGTTAATCGCAGGCGACAGTGAGTTGCGGTAAGTGGAATACATCTGACAGGCCTACGAGCATATAGACCAATGTGCCCTAATCGTCTGTACACGGTCTGCCTTGAAACTGTCGTACCGGTAGCTGAAGAGAGCTGATGAGACAGGTCTGATGCTGTGCTCCGTCTGTTTCTTTTGGCAGTAACTGCTAAATACCGGTCCTCATTCGGCGTTGTAACTCGGTGGCGACCTGTGCTGTAACATCTACTCACATTACCATCATCTTGGAATCGTTGCCAAAGTCTGGAGATGACACTCTGGGCGATTCCAAGTTCCTCGGATACTTCCAGCTGGGTACGTCCACATTCCAGTCGTCCGATAATTCTACCAAGTAAAAATCCTCCAAATGCTTCCTTTGTGCCATAAGTATGCGGTTATTGCACTGAAAGGCTTTTAAAGCGCTTGTGAACAATTTTACTTCTTTGCCACCATTCCTTATATATCCCTCTCTTACGCTCGTCATTGTGACGTACTATCCACGCCATCTGGTGGTTTCCTGTAATTTGCATATTCTTCTTCAAGATGTGTATGATAATTCTACAGGTGAAATTTTTATTTTAGAGTTCAATTTCTGAGTGATTCTGAATTATCCTTAATTTATGGACATGAGTTTAAATAACAAAATAAAATATGCAGATTGGCCATAAAACGATTCTTTTTGTTTAGAGGCATCTGCAACTAAAACTAATGAACAAAACGAAATATAATTTTATATGCAAACTGTGAAAGGCACGAGGAGATAAATTCAGATAAAAATAACAATAAATAAATAAACAAATAGTATTTAAAAGTCCCCGGAGGTAGAGATTTTGGCGCTACTGTCTCGTAGAAAAATTGTACCATCTTGATAAATTATGCAAATTTCATAGTGCGCACGTGACAACATAGCCACTCATCCATTTTAGTAAGCAGATAGTTAACGTTCAGTCAGCAGTTGTTTGATTGACTGTTGATTTGTGTTTAATATGCGCCCTACCTTCCCTCAGCGGTGGTGAGAAAGTTATCGGATAATGTTTTCCGACTAATTGGCCGCCTTAATTCAGGGATATCACCGCATGGAACATTTGGCTGCTGTGGTATATCATATATCTGTTGTACATGTTTTGCCATTACAAACCACTGTTCCTTTACAAAGAATTTTAAGAAGGCTATATGATACACATTAAACATATGTTCTTCATTGAAATACCTTGTCGACACTAAAAGTAAGGTTAATCTGTATATTCCATGTTATCGGAATACATCGCTAGATATGTCTTTAATTTGGATCAGTCCCTAGAGGAACTTCACATCCTGTCATTGTAAATTTTGTACATTAAAAGTGGCATTGTACGCACAGCATTAGAGAATGGACCAGATGAAATATCTTGCACACAGGTAAGGTCAACACATTGAAAATGTTGCACGTGATCCTGGAGATCCTAATGCTAATTAATAAAAGCTTATTTTTTGTGAATTTCACAATGAATGTCATTTATTTCTGTATGTGAATTTTTATTACTCGAACAATAACGAAATTTTGAATAAATTATTTTCCGTATATTTACAGTAATTATTGAAGTGCTTTGATTACAAACGGCAATAATCTCTCTTCTATCAGTTACGTTTGGTAATATATGATACATATTATATATATCTTCTTCCTTGAAATTGCCGACACTAAACTTTAAAAGGTTATTCTGCTTTTTCCGTATAAACGGAATACATCGCTAGATATGTCTTTGACTTGATTCAATTCTCTAGCAGATCTATCTAGCGAAACATACTCTATCATAGTATATTTTGTGCAAATTTTTTTATCTGCCAGGGCAGGGTTTTATTTATTTATTTATTTATTTTTTTTTTACACACACTTATACAAGCAATTTTTCATAATGGATAAAAATTAATTAACACTTTTTTTTCTGTTTGATTTCATTCTAGAGCATACGAGGCAATAGTTTAGATAAGTCAAGGTTATATTTTGTTTGTGTGTTTTTAAAGCAAAATTTGCAATGACTAGCAAATTATTTTCTTGAATCACTAATTAGCAATTGTGTGATGAATTCTATGAATATAAATTTCCATGTGACTAGTACTTTCATCAATATCAGAAAAAGAAATCAAAAATGCCCTGGGAAAATTTATCTTAAACAAATTGAACTACCAAATTCCATAATGTTAATCATTTGCATTAAAATGCATGAACCTTTTTTGTAAATTAAATACATTCTAATAATGTAAATGGAAATTAAAGTGCAATCAGAACTTCTTAACAATAAATTGTTTTGTGCAATTTTAATTATTTTTTTCGTGAAAGCAAAAGCATTTACAATAATCGAAATATATGAAAACTCTTCATACTCTTTTGATTAAAGAGCTAATTTAATAATTATTCATCGAGATAGCTGAAGATTATTTGCATTACTTGAAGAATTAATTAAGCTATAGAAAATGCTTGAAGTTTAACAACAATAAATCTAAAGATATGAAAACCTAGTATATAAGCCAAGTTATTGCAAAAAGAAAGAAGAAAATTTTCAATTTACAAGACATTTACATAACATTAGTGTTTATCCAATTTAGAAAAGTATGGTCCATCCTTATTTTTTGGTATTTATTTTTGAATTAATTCGTCTTCTGAAATAAATGCTTAAGAACTTCTTACAAGGACAAAATCAATTAGTTTAGAAAGAATACAATTAAAGACGAAATTAAATGAATTGAGAATGTACTCGTAAATTACCACTTAATTTTTTTCGTAAAAAAAGCCATACATAAAAAAGGGTAAAATATTAATTATCTCCTTTTTATAAATAAATTACTACAGAACTTTTGATGCAAAGAAACTGCAAATGAGTGAAAACAATTGGAAAATTTTAATTAAAAATCATATTCTTCCAACACACACAATCATTGTACAAACTTATCAATTGTTCGACGTCGATGTTAAAAACCTTTTACAATATCGCCACTAGCTCAATTTTAACTATTAACAATCGCTAAAGAATTTATCAACGTAAGTTTGCAAAGTAAGTAGCATTTTGTCACAATTTGCATCTACTATACAAAAAAATACAAACTAAGGAAAAGCTGCAATTAAAGCTGAGATAATATTACTTAAGAATGACAGTTTTGTTTCCCTTTCCTCTGAAATTAAAAATATTTTGTCATACCACTGATCTCATGTTAATGAAACTTTTTTACTCATGCTATAAAAATTATATACTTTTATTATAAATAAAGAAATACCCAAATCTTCTAAGCAATAATCGCTAAACCAATTTAAAATACTCATTATTGTATAATTATTATCCCATCCCATCATCATTATATAATTATTGTCATTGTTATCACTTAAAACAGAATCTAAGAAATATATATATAAATAAATATATATGTATATATATATAACGACAAAGTTTAAACGGTTTTGAACTCAAAAAATTTAATATGGCTGAAAAAAATTTATTATTACAAGGTTCTGTATTAGAACAGTACTGACAAAATGTGACAAAGTTGACATTTATTTCACAACTTTTCACAAAATTTATCTAATAACAATTCCTTTTTTTTTTAAAAATAAATTCTCAGATTTTTGTATCAGCACCTGATGATACATAAGTAAAAAATATATTACTGAAATAAGCTTTGATATCTCAAAATATTTCCTTGGAAAATCTGCTATGTTTAAGTTTAAAGGAAAAAAAACCCAATTAAAATGAAAAAAAAAAAAGTCATTTTTGAAGAAGATATTTTGAAAATCCTAAATCCCCCCATTTTTGTATTGCTGTAAATTGCAACAAATTGCTTCACAATTAGAATTCTACACATCAATATATAAAAATAAAATAATTTAAAAAACTTAATTCGTTTCGCGAATTTTAATTTACCATGGTTGAACATACTTTGCTGAACGAATACACATGGAAGTAAGTATATGAATGTTCAATAACCCAAGAAATTTATGAAATAACGGGTCAGAATACTACACTGAACGAGAGTTCTGCACTTTAGGTACCACTTATTTATTTGACTATTTTTTTATTTACGGTTTTTCCAAGTCCCCTCCCCAAAACAAACAAAATGGCCGTTACGGTTTTGGCGACTCCATTTGGCGGGAAAAAGAGACTAGGCAAAATCGGAACCTTAAAGTACAGAATTCCCACAAGAACTATCAAATTCAGTAGCGACAGGAATATAACAAAATTTAATAACTCTAGAAGAAGCAATTGTTTAAATATTACAAGAAGCACTACCCAATTCAGACAGAGAAGTCTAAGTGATGATTAAATTAAGTTTTTTTATAAACATAAACTTATCCGTATACACATAAAGATAATAAGGATGTTGAAACACTAATCGGTTTAAATTTTGAATACCAAACAATTCAAAACGAACTGTAGAGCACGTGACTCGATACGGGTCAATCGTTAGATTTAGCAACGCACGTTTCATGCTAGTTTTAAAGCACATATGTATAAAACCACGTGAAAATCAGCATTTATTTTAAATAAAAGTTATTGACATTAATGTTTCTAGTGTTGTGCAAGCAGATTTATTTGTTTAAAATGAAATGACTTATACTTATTTTCATTTTATAGCTTCACTTTTTTGGAAACGCCACGGACCTTCAGTCAGGACAACATCATGTTCACACATTATAACAAATGTGAAATGAAAAAGAAAACATTTGTACTTTCCACATAGTAAAACAGAATAATTTTATTAACTCATTGAAAATAAAAGATATGTAGCGTCCTTGATTATAACTGTACCAGAATGTTCGATGTCTACATCAGGGGTGGCCAACTCAAGACCTTGAATAATTTTGTGGCCCGGAGATTTATTACACTTTTACAAAATATATTTATTTTATAATCGCCACAGTAGGGAAAAACGAATTTTAGGATTATTATTATATTAACTATGTTTACATGTAAGATTAATAATAAACACAATAATAATAACTCATTGTGTTTCAATTTGTCACAACAAAAAATGTCTATAGTGGGTCTAAATCTGTATAATGTTGGGTCTCTATCTATGGGTCTAAATCTATCTAAATGTCTATAGTGATATATAATTTTATAAGCGGCCCGCAGAGTTATGATACATATCCAAAGTGGCCTGCAAGATCATTTGGGTTGGCCACCCCTGGTCTACATTAACCAATTACTAATTTCGGCAACGGAATTCACCATTTCTAATTAAGAAACGGAGCGGAGAACTACAATCACTGTCTCCCACACCGTCATTACACATTTATTAACATTCCCCTCACTCAAGACCGGAATCGTACGAGGGCAGCTTACCAATCCTCCGACACTGATGTCAAAAACGTCTTCCAGTATCGACACCGGCTGAACTCTGCCTATTAATTATTGAAGCGGACGCCACTGGAAAGAATAAATCCTTTATACCATTCATTATGAATAGAGCTTGATCGATGCACACGGGGCCAAAGAGTAAAGGGGGATGGTAGGGAAGGCCCGTTTTCTGACTTTAAAATTCCTTTTGGGTCAGAATGACGGGTCGGAAGGATTACGTGCGATGCTGGCGTAATTAACGTAAAACTTCTCTCTCAAGTGAGGGAAGTTTGTTTGGATGAAGAACTCTATGACCGAGATTTTCCTCCATTCATAAAGATTAGGTATTCATTCCTTGAAATGAAGAATCGGGCGTAGATGGCCAGATTAATTTAAAGATTTGCATTTGAATAAATTAATCTGGTAATTTGGAATTAGGCAATTGAGCTGTTTGTTAATCTAATGGACGAGTTGTGTGGTAAATGCTTTGATGAACCTCAATGTGTTGTATGTAGTTCTTCTTTTATTTATTTATTTTTTTTTTTTTTTGGTGGTAAATGTTTTGATGAAACTCAATGTGTTGTATATAGTTTTTCTTTTCTTTTTCTTTATTTAGTGGTAAATGCTATGAGGAAACTCAACGTGTTGTATGTAGTTTTTCTTTTAAAAATTAAATTACTTTTTGGTCTTTTGTTATTCTTTGATGATAACTGTTGAAGAAATTGTGAATAAAGTTAAATCGCTAGAAACACAGAATAATAATAATAAAAGAAGTATTTGTTAACCTTTGAGTGTACGTGTGAGTTTTATTAATAAAATTTTGTTTGGAAACACATTTTATGAGAATAATGAGAATAATTGGTTGAATGAGCGTCACATTTACATCATAATAGGCCAGGATGACAAATTAAAAGATTTAAAAGCAAGTAAGGCGTAATTAACATAAAACTTTCAAAAGAAGTTTGTTTTGGATGGATAATTCGATGGTTAAGATTTCCTATTTAAAAAGATCTGATATTAGTTTTTTAAATGAAAATTGGGCGAAAAATGGTACGATTAATTTAAAGATTAGTGAGAAAAATTTGCATTTGAATAAAATGTGGTAACTTGAAATTAGGCAATTGAATAGTAGTCGTGCTATTTGGCAATGTAAAACTGAGCTTTAATGAAAGTCTTCATGAGATTTGTACATTAAATATTTTGTTATAGCGAGTTCTCAAATAAGCTAATTATTTTTTTCTCTTGACTTTTAATTTTATTTCACCAATGGTTTTCAAAAGTTTTAGAGACAAAAATATGGCATATGATTTGAATAAGAAGTAATAATAGGATAATTAAAAAATCGTGTCTGATAAAAAAATTCAATTGAAGAAAATATATGCATGAAATCTGGAAAATGAAATACTCTTAATTGTTTAATTTGCAATTATGTTTCTTGAAAATGATATGGATAAGGCTCTTATTCACAATATTCATATCAGCAGACTCAGTTCAAACTAGAAATTTCCAATTGAAATTCCTTTTCAAAACAAAATTAGCAAATCTAAAATTTAATTATATAAGTGTTTATTATAATGCTAATTAGACTGTTTTCTCTTATAACAATGAAAGTTTGAACTATGTACCATTAAAAAGTTTGAAAAAAGTGCTATTGGATCCAGTTCTTCACTATTTAAAGTCATACACATTTCAGTAGTTAATGTCAGAATGGTATGATGCTTTAGGAAAGGATAATATATTCTTTTCATATATTCGAGAAAAAAAATAGAATAAGCTAAACTGTAATGAAACTAGAAAATTAAAAAAGCTGCGAGGATTTCGCTTTTTTTTACGATGTAATAATTTTATTACTCTTGAGAAATAGAAAAGTATATTTCACTAAATAATAAAACGCCTACAAACAATGTGAATTGCGAAAAAGATATTTTATAATTTTAATTACATTTGTGTCAAGTTACAACTTGCAGATTTTTCAATAGTTCTAAAATCCTTTTTTTTTTTTTTTCTGCAGTAATGAATTGCATCACACATTTTAAAAACTGTATATGAAATTAAATATTACTTATATATTAAAATTATCGTAAATCACTTTATACGATAACACATTATAAACGCGAAAAAGTAAGTACTAACTAACTCCTTGCCATTACAGTCCATGTTGGACTTTGGCCGTTTGCCTACTGGCAGATTACGAAATAGATGTTGTTAGATGGGTTGAGATATTATTAGATAGATGAAATATTAGGTCTTATTAGATAGGGTGGTCATCCCTACGCCCAGCAATTATATTATACCAGGAAATATGGTTTAAAGTGGATTCCACACCACTGCAAACATTCATGACATATATATATTGTAGAATCCATTTCATAATGTCTTCAACAATTTGTTTATAAAATGTGGTTTCATTCCGTTCCTTAATTTAAATTGCAATACCTTCAAAGAGGAGCAGTTACTTTATGGCCATCCTTTGGTAGATAAAAAGCTGGACAATTTGTTATTGAATCTCCAGCACCTTGACCTGAGGACATAGGCTATCATAAACGCAGACGTGTAACAAATTCAGTCTTACTCAATGCACCATGTGAAATCTGCTGTTCTGACCCATTATCTGGCATCACAATTTTGATCGAAATTCCCCAGGGACGGTTTCTGGGTGATTCATACCGTCCCATGAGTTTTAATACCAGCAAGGATATTCCGACCTGTAGATGTATCATGTTCATGCCAGTCATGGGAACTTTCTGTTATACTATGCTTATTGGCTTTTAAACCAGTTTGAAAGTGTTGTAAAAACAGGTTACTCTGATCCATAAAGTAGGACAATTATTTTATCTGAAATTTGTATGTACATAATACGTATATAATAGTAATAATTCTTAATAGGGTATAAGCACGATAAACAGAAATATGTTATAATATATATTCTTATGATCTCATTTTCAAATATATCTGATCATTGGCAAAATTTTATTGATGATATTATTCAAATTTCATCTCTTATACAAACTCGTAGCAATTCACAAATATATCTTTGAATTTAACCTCGCTTTTATAAATTTAAATATTTGAATTTTGTCGTTTAACAACAATACTTGTTATAAATGATAAAACTGGCTTTTGGATATAAAGTCCTAGCTTGTTCTTGGTTATTTGATATGAGCGACGAACCTTAGTATAAAACTATTTCACTAATTAATTTTCTACGGCTATTTGGGCTAGTCAAAATCCACTGATTATCTGAAGATCTGTTTTTATTTGTATTACCTTTTCTTATTTCTTTTTTTCTGATTTCTTTTCAAGAGTAATTAGATAACTTGAGATAAAGCAGCTAACGCAAGCATACATCTCAAAGTCAAGATAAGTCATTAATTATATTACTATCCTTAAAAATAACTAATTTCATATTTTCAGATTTTATTAGCCTGGAATAAAATTTTACTTAGAATTAAGAGAACAAATTATACTCAATTAAACTTTATTTTATAAAGGTACTCGTATAACCGAAACCTGCGGCGCAGAGCCTTATGCACTAGTGACTCGCCCATTAGACCCCGAAAAGTAAGTACTAACAATTCATAAAAAGATTAATCGCGAAATTTCAAACACTTATAATAAGATTAATAATACAGAATCCATGGACTTTTATATTTTAATTGTATTTATAAAATATTGCTATACAATACAGATAAACTGATAAATGAACTCTTAAAACATAACATAATTAATAATATTCAGTTATTAATAAAAACGGCTTATTAAATATTCACAAAGTAATTTTTAAACACGGAGAGAAAAAATCAAATGTTAAAAACCAAATCACCCACCACAAGGCAACAAACTATCTTATGAATCACTTACTTCAAGAATTTGGAGACATCTATTTTTAAATCATATGCAAATTCGAATACCTTACGAGGGGGTACATCTTTTCCATCCAAAGAAAATCTGCTCAATTTCAAGCTTCGAAAACTTAATGAAGATTCTAAAGTTTTCAATTTGTTTTGAAAGCTAACCAAGCTAACTGCGCCCACTTTCCCCAAATGCTAATGCTTCGTAATTAAATTGCAGAGCCCGAGGCGAGTTACCCTTTAATGCCGGTGACTTATCCCCAGCCATTATCCTTCAGGTTGCCCGAAATGACTTAATGAAGTATGCATAAGAGGACCGAACAGCGTTAAATGCGAAAACTAACTAATTAACGGCCCGGTCTCCTTCTATGACAAAACACTCGCTGGAGCAGAAGAGAAAATGCAACTTTTTTTCTCCTTTCGCGTTTTAACTTTGGCCAACAAAAAACAGTTCTAAGAATCCACAAATTTGGTTATTAAAATAATAATAATAAAAGCCTATCAAATTCTGGACTAAATAACATTATAACTAACTTAAAAAGGTTTTTGTTAATTTTGTGCATTCTTTGAACTGTTTTTTGTTGGCCAAATTTGGTAATGAAAATAATAATAACAATAACAGTCTATCAAATTATGAAATAAATAACATATAACTATTAACTGTTATGATTCAATGTATGAAGGTTATTTGTAATTTGACATCACTTAAGATTTGAAAAATAATTGTTGGAGCGTAAGAGAAAATGCAACCTTTTTCTACTTTAACGTTTTAATTTTGTGGATTCTTTGAATTGTCTTCTGTTGGCCAAATTTGCTTATTAAAATAATAATAATAATAATAGTCTATCAAAATGTGAAATAAATAACGTATAACTACAGAATCGTTAATAGTTACGATTCGGTATGAAGGTTATTTGTATGTTGACTTAAACTTAGATTTGAAAAAAATTCGTTGAAGCATAAGAGAACATGCAACTTTTTTTCTCCTTTTGCGTTTTTAATTTTGTGGATTCTTTGAACTGTTTTTTGTTGGCCAAATTTGGTTATCAAAATAATAATCATACTAATAATAACTGTCAAACTGTAATATAAAATTACAGACCGTTCATAGTTATGTTTCGAAGTATGAAGGATATTTGTAATTTGACTTACAAATATCTTCTTTGAAAATGAGATTTGAAAAAAATTTTGGAACATAAAAGAAAATGCAACTTTTTTTTTCTCCTTTCGCGTTTTAACTTTGTGGATTTTTTGAAGTCTTTTTTTTTGTTGGTCCAACTTGGTTATAAAATAATAATAATAATAATAATGAAATTATATCAAATTATGAAATAAACAACATATAACTACAGAATCGTTAATAGTTACGATTCAAAGTATGAAAGTTATTTGTAATTTGACTTAGGTTTTAGAAGATGTGTCTTGAGAAATATTCATGCTTTAATTAATGTATTGATTAGTTGTCCTGTTGAATGAAATAAAATTTAATTTTTGTGGTAAAAGTTTTTGAGATACCAAGTGATATTGATGCTAAATGGAAAAACCAAAATTAAAAAAATTTAATCTTGTATGCAAGTGGGGGAAGCCAGATTGTAACTGAGTGTGGTAGGGTTGAAATACTTGACGCACAAGTTTCAGAAATCGCAGCTTTATTGACACAAGTCCAAACACCGAAATAAGCTAATTACCATTTTTCTCGGCTTTTGAAAACCATTACTGAAATAAAATTCAAAGTTTTTGAGATAAAAAAAATGGCATATGATTTGAATAAGAAGTTATAATAGGATACGAATGTATCATGCCCATTCCTGACATCGAGGCCTGATGGTCGAGTGAGTAGCGCTCTGGCGCTCGGTGATTCAAGTTTCGGGCTCAAATCCCGGCAGTGCCGTAAATGTCTGTAGTGGTTCGGAATCCACTCTAAAACCGTAGGTCCTGGGCTAATATGGCTGTAGAGTATTGGACGTAAGGCTGACAATCCTATTCTAAAAGAAACATCTGTTTCAATATCTGCCAGTAGGCAGACGGCTTTGAACCACCATGGGGCTGTCGCACCGATGATGATCTTGATGATTGCTGACATTGTTAAGAAATGCCTCTGTCATTGATTAGCGGGTTTCGAACCCAAAACAGTTCTGAAACTGACACTCTAAAAATAATCAGCTACAGTTTATGAGCAACATTACAAAACACTACTTAAATAATAACATGAATTAAATTAATTATAAGCTCGTCTGTATAAATTTATCTTTATTAATTGTTGAATGAAAGATCATTTAAAGGACTTAAGTGCCAATATATCAGTTTGCAGAAAAAAATCTATTTATAAAGAATATTTCTTCATTTCTCTGAATTTAAACAAGAAAATAAAAATATTTTATAAAATAATGTTTTAGCAAAAAAAAAGCTTATTAAA
Organism: Caerostris extrusa; assembly: GCA_021605095.1. Classification (NCBI taxonomy): domain Eukaryota; kingdom Metazoa; phylum Arthropoda; class Arachnida; order Araneae; family Araneidae; genus Caerostris; species Caerostris extrusa. The sequence goes on along the minus strand of BPLR01007931.1, from coordinate 15,364 downwards.
ATATTAAACATTCATCAAAATAAAAATTTAAATGTTTATCACAATTCTGATTAAAAAGAGATAGAAATGACATGTTTAGATTATGCAAATGAGGAGAGAATTAGCATCATAAGGATTTGCGAAAATTTTTAATGATTTTAATAAGTAGGCAGAAAAACGTTCAATGTGAACATCCACTAATTAACGACCGTTAAGTTCTTAGAAATATACATCCTGAAAATATTACAGAAATATTTTTTTTTTCTATGAAATCCTTTACATTTCGATCATTAGTTTGTTTATGTAGAAAACATTTTTTTTTTTGACGACATTGATTTAAATTGAATAGAATTTCTGAGTTTTTAAAAACATAAGTTAAGTTTGAATATTTAAGTTTTCGATTTAATTAAACGGATTTGCGCAATTTTAATTTAAGTAATTTTTTTAAAAATGGTGCAAATTATTTTGAATAAGTTATTGATTTATTGATTATAAAATGTTAATCTTTATTTAAGATAACAGAAGGAAGAAAAAGGATTTTTTTATTTGCTTAATTATATCGAAAGAATAGTTAAAAATTTTTAATGAAATTTTCTGACCTAGTTAATAAAATGTCAGATTATAAATAAGTAACAATTCTCACTTTATTAAAATCTTTAAAACATTCTTTTTTTTACAAACTGATTAAAAAAAACAAGCCAATTAGAAATAACTAATTCCCACGCTGTACAGCCCATTGTGAGGCAAGGTCATCCGCCTACTGACAGATTTCGAGACAGGAGATGTTTTCTTTTAGGGTTAGAGTTGTCAGCTCTAAGCCCAACATTCATATTATACCGGGACCTACGGTTTAAATGGATTCCAAACCACTACTACACCATACCACATGTGGCTAGAGCTGAGTTGCTACTACACAGTTTGGGAATGATGTGGTGAGAAGTCTGACTGGGCTCCATGACGCTCTTACAGTCATATGAGACCGGGATCTACGACTTAAAGAGGATTCCGAATCACTACAAACATCCATGGCACCGCCGGAACTTGAACCCGAAACCTGTGGCACCGAGCACCAGAGCACTAAACACTCGGCCATTCAGGACCGATTCGAACCCAAACCTGTGGCACCACCGGGACTGGAACCCAAGGTCCTTGGCACCACTGGGACTCGAGCACGAAGCCTATGGCACGAGTTCTAGAGCGCTAGTCACTCGGCCATTAGGCACCCCGATTAGAAATAATTTCACTGTTTTATCATCTAGTCTTGTAGTTTCATAGAGCCAATTTAAACTAGTTCAAGTCCAAACTATGCCAAATAATTTAAATATTGAAAAGGGAAGGCGATATCGCTTAATTCGCTTGACATTCGAACTTGAAGACATTGTACTAAATCTTCTCAGAGGCAATTCTCAATATTATCATGATGCAAATGTCTCGAAAGTTAACGCCAGTTTACAAATATAGGACATCCATTGACAGTTAAACCTAGAATTCATGAACAGGATCTTGGGACTTAACAGCACTGAGTTAATACCTGCGACAATTGATTCCTAATATTTCAAACTCAACACCATCGTGGCTTTTCTGGAGATAAATGGTACATGATATTAGAATTGATGTTCCGTTATCATTTTCAGTCATATTTGATGCATAACATTATTGAATTATTGAGCAATCATGAATTTTTACCTTACGAGGAACAGCAAAAAATAAAAATAAAAATATGGTGAATAACCGTCTTAATTTGCAGAACCCACACTTTTTTTGCACTAAATAGGAAATTAAAAATTTTCAAATTTATAAAAAAAAAAAAGTGGAAATAATAAAAGGTAAATCTCAAATATGTTACAAAGAAAATAATCATACCTAACAATGCAATTTAATAAGAAATTTAGGTATAGTTCCTTTATTTAATAAGCGAATTTTAAGTTTTTTTTTATTAATTTATAAAAGAAATTTCATCTTCAATTGCGCAACAGCCCCATGGTGTACCAAGGCCGTCTGCCTATTGGCAGATTTCAAAACATGACATGTTTTTCTTTTTTTTTTTACGGGGTAGGGTTGTCAACCCTACGCTCTGTAGTCATATGAGACAGGGACTTACGGTTTAAAGTGGATTCCGAATGATTGCAAACATAAATGGCACAACCGGGACTCGAACCTGAAACCTGCTGCATCGAGTTCCAGAGTGCTAATCACTCGGCTATCAGGCCCATAAAATAAAGTAAAAATAGCAATTTTTAAATTCATGAGTTTTGCTTGAAAATATACGATATGTTGTTTCCTGTGCCTTTATTTTTAGTCATTTGTAAATAAACAGCAGAATTGTAAGCACAATAAGATTAATACAAGGCACACAATAAGGAGCCCAATAATACAAGGCACACAATAAGGAGCACAATAATACAAGGCACACAATAAGGAGCACAATAATACAAGGCACACACTAAGCCCCCGCATTTTTAACGAAAACTCCCAGGGGTGTCATATTTGTACTTTCATATATAAATTTATGTAATTGTTGTTCATAGACGTACGTCCCTTGTCGACTCCCATCCCCCAATAAGGGGGATAAGGAGTAGACAAGGGGATTTGCTTGTTGGATTATGAAAACGAACTCACCCAATTCTGAAATACAATGTGCTATCCATCAGACAATTTTGGTCCATGAGTTGCGTAAAATTATTGTCATGTTTACAATCAATATACATTTTTAAAAGTATATGAAAAATATTACAAATTTTTTTATTATCATCTTAAGTTGACATAAATGTAACAATCGCTCCCTTAATTCAGTGTGGGGATTATTTTCCTTTCCATTTAATTAAGATTAAATAAAATCATCGAATGACAGAATGCTTGATGAATAGCTACTTTCTTAATGAATATAGAATCTTTATGGAACTCAATATTTCAACAGACACGCTGCAAGTGCGAGCCGAAATCCCATTTACGACTAAAAATAACCGAAATTCCATCATTCGGAAAATTAATTGAACGTGCTTTCCTTCCTTTGTTGTGTTCCGCACGATCTAGCCATACGACACAGTTCGAAAAAAAAAAAAGAACAAAAGAAAAAAAAAAAAAGACAAAAGAAATAAAAGACAAAAGATTTTCGACGAAGAAAAACAAATAAACACACTTTAGCTCTCTCCTGGACAAAAATAACCCCATCAACACACGGAAAAAGGCGCGAAAAGTAGACAAAGAAAACAAGAAAAAGCGCGAAAAGATAGAGAAAAAAAAAAATGGCGGAAAATATATTTTGGGCCTGGATTTAGCAGGCAAGCCAACACTGCAGGGGAAGAAGATGATGGAGCAAAAAATAAAAGAAAGAAAAAGAAGCTATGCTGGAAAGAAGACTTTTTACGAAAACGACCGCATTACTTTATGGATAGAAAAGAGTGTCACGTGACGACTATTTCGAGGGCCGTAATTACCTGAGAGAAGTGACGTCACAGTCAATAGTCAGGGAGCGTGACGCAATTGATCCGGTGACCATAACGACGTAAAAGCAGATAACCGCCTTCATATAACTGTAGACACACAAGATTTCGCCTTTTTTTTTTATTTATATATATTTTTCTTTCGCTATTTCGGACATTTTATCGAACAATAGGCGATCATTCGGAAAAGTCACCACCATAAACAGGATTTTTTCCGGAAAATCCGGAATTGGGGTGGATTTCTGGCCAGAGCCAATTCCAGTACTTTGGTTTTATTCTGATCATTACATTAGTGGAAATGTTGTATGGATACAAATTGCGTTCATCAATTTGTTTTATTTGTTTTGCCATCAGATATGCTCTAAGAGAGAGAGAGCTCCTCCCAAATTTGTTCTTCTAACTCTTTCTAAGAAAAAAAAATATAACCAATACCTCCACTCCCACCTGAAATTTACCTTTTTAAAGCGAGCAAACAAAAGAAACAATAAAAAAAATTTCTTTTACGTAAAGATATTTACCCACGTCTTAAAAAAGATGTTGTAAATAAAAACATCTTGAACTTTTAATTTATACAACAATTTATTGAAATTCACACTTGTAACAGTTCCAATGCACACAGAGAAATTAAGAACACACATAATATGCAAACAGAAATTACGAATAATATTAGAAATAATCTTAATAAGAAGGATGAACTTAGTGAGTTGCTATAAATTATTCCAAGGCGCTAATTTTGTCCATAGTATTCTTCTTAAAACACCGCGATTCCCTATTTTCAATCATTTTTTTTTTTTTAAAATTTCTGATCATATGAAGCCCTCGTTCCTCTAAATATAATGAAAGAAATGAGAGTTATAGATTTATGCTATGATAAGCTATTTTAGATTATAGATATGATAAGCATATAATCTAGAATAAACTGTTATATCCATGCTTCCCTCTACGCATTGGCGAGAGCGCCCCCTGTGACTTTCATGAAAAATGGTCAGTTAGCTTCAGACTCTCACCCGGAGAGGTAGTATATTTCACATCCCGCGCGTACCTGAGTATCGTAATTTTTTGGCTTAAAAGTGGAATCCTTCTACGAATCTTTCTTTAAATGTGTTAAATATTGTACGTCTCTAATTGTCAATAAAGCTGTGAGTTTTCCAACCTGTGCCTCAAGTATTTAAACCCAACTATACCCAGTTACATTCGGATTGCCCAATCTGCACACTGCACGGTTAGAATGTGCTTTTGCAACTTTTACACACACAACAAATAAAAATTTAGGGATTAATTATCTAAATTGTGGTATCTTCTCTTCCTTCTTTATGTTTTTACCATCTTTCTTTGAATGTTCCATTACCCCTATGTTGTCCTTTTTCCTACTGATAACCAAATTGCCTACATACGGTTTTAAGGTCAAACATATGGATGAGAACTAATTGAAATGCTAGCTTTCAAGATGCAGTTAAATTAATTCATGCTGGATTTAGCTGCATCTTCTTAAGATTTTAATGTCATTGAACAATTTTTGCTCATTAGAATGAAATACTTTAATGGAATGCTGTCCTCAAATTACAATAAAAGAATTTTGATCGAATTCACAATTAATTAGCACTTAGTTGAATAGCCTACATACGAAGAGATGCATACATTAAATTAATTAAGTGGTAGCCTTTTAAATATTTTAACAGCATTACTTAACTATTAGATTTCCAACTTTTTGCTAATGGGAACAGTAGGAATCTTAAAATATTGCTACCCTAAGAAAAATAGGGCTTGATTAAAATGCGAGATAATTGTCTTATTACTTTATAGGTAATAAAAACAGCTTTGATATGGTTTTAATAAGACTTGTTGATAAAGATTTGCATTTAAATCTTTGGAAACGTTAATTGTTTATTTTCAGTTGTTTATTTAATAATTAACAACAAAGATTGACTTTTACACAACTTTTTAACCCTCCAGTTTTTATGTTTTTATTATGCTTAATGTATATTAAGTTGATTATTCAACATTTGTTGGAAAAAGTTCTTTGTTTGGGAAAATATTTTAAAGAAATACTGTATAAATGCCTCACTAAAAATTTAGAATAAATTACCTTGGAAAAGCTTTTTGTGTCAAAAATATGTTATAACACATAAAAGCAATACATTTTTCTAACGATTATTTAATTGTTAGTATTAAAGGATAATATATTTTACGTTTGATAGTCTAAAGTTTATGGAATGGGTATAGAATACAGTCAAACCTGTTTTTTGCAGGAGAATGGGGACCGCATAAAAGAAAATGCATAAAAAAATATCTGGAAACTTCATATGTATCTATAAAATATATCCTTTGCAGCATATTAAAAAAATTTATGTGGTAAACAGGGATATCATAAAAAAATCCACAAAAAAATATGTAAATCAAAACCTCACGATGTAGCGCTACCTCGCATCTAGTAACAATCGTGGTAATGGGAGTGATATAATATGATGGGCCATCTGTTGGATTTTTTTTAATTTTTCATTTATTTTAATAGCCATTTATTTCTTTTTGGTTTACATTTTTTAATTAATTTTTTATTTATAATATGCATTTGATGGAATTATTTTGATATTATATATAAAAAAATAAATAAACAAAAAAATAAATAAATAAATGAATAAATAAAACTCACAAAAAAATCTGCATAACAGCAAGTTTGATTATACTTATTTTCAGAAACAAAATGACATGTTGAATCTCTTTGAGTCTTTTAATCGTTATTTACGAAACAAATTAATTATAAACATTACACTGATTGTTCATGATTTGATTAACCCAATTACTATTTTTGAAAAAATTATTAAGTTATGAATTGCATGTACGTAAATGTATTTATGAGTTATGAGTAGTCGTATGTAAGTAAACGTATTGATTAGTTATGAGTAATACGTATGTTAATGTATTTATGAATAGTATGTATTTTATTCATTATAACTTAACGTAATAAAGACGCTTTTACAAAATTTTATTGCATTTTTTTATCTATAATTTAATTAATCAAAGTTTAGTTTTTTTTGAATAAGGAAATTTTAAATGCAAATATCAATAATCGATTGGAGATAAGAGACATTGTAAATTTCGAAAAATAATTTTGTGAAAAAAATCACATAACATAGATAATTTGTGAAAAAAATTGCAAAGATGAGAGTAATATTATTTATTCAGAACGATAATTAATCGCAGAATGATAGTTCAATTTTAATTAGTGTCTTTATACGATATAAATAATTCCATAATTTTTAAAGCTCTGATTTCATGCTAAAAAAGTAAAATCTAGTTTGAATAAAATACAATGCAGCTTTTGAGAAAAGGGAGAAACCATATGTAAGTAGAGAAAGGAATATAAATTATAAATTAGAAACACCGATGTCATATTTAAATAAGAATTTTATTCTTACACTCTAAGAAAATGATGTCTTATAAATGTTTAAAACGCTATTAATGCCTCCTTTGTACAAGTTATATTTTTAAACATTTGCATAACAATTCACAGACATTCCGTACTTCTTTTAAAAGAAAAAAATCTGAAGTATATTAAACGTTTAAAAAACTAAGATTTGGTACTTCTTTTAAAAAAAAATTTCTTTTTTTTTTTACGATTTTGAGTTTTGAGACAGTAAAAATTCGTGTAGAAATAAAATATGTATACAAAAACTTTGAAATAAAAAATAAAGTTAGATAACTTTATTTTGAAACTTAACTTAAACTGAAAAACAAAATATTTTTACTTTTATAGTGTGAATAAAATGCACAGACGTTCAACTATTTTACGGATTTAGATTATTTTTTATGTTTTAAATACTATGTTTCATCGATTGTATCAGCAAATAAATCTCTCTATAAATACATACTATTTACATAGTAGTAAAAAATTATTTTAAGATTTTGAAAAAGACTAAAATTTTCAGATAAAAGCAACAATAAAAAAGAATCGTATCCCAAATTAGTAATAAATAGATATCTAACTTTTTACAGATAAAATTTATATCATAGAGAAATAAAACTAATATATAAAATATTTTATATTTATTTTGTACCCATTAAAATTTAAATAAACTTAAATTATTCTTCGGAACTTTAATAAAATATTACCCCAAGATATATATATATATATACACTGAAGTGACAAAAGTCATGGGATAGCAATCTGCAAATTTTCAGATGGCAGTAGCATCGCGTAGAACAGGTATAAATGCGCAGTGCTTTTCGCAGAGCTTTCATTTCTGTTCAAGTTATTCATGTGAAGAGGTTTTGACGTGATGATGACCGCACGACGGGAATTAACAGACTTTGAACGCGGAATGTTAGTTGGAGCTAGACGCATGGGTCATGCCATTTCGGAAATCGTTAGGGAACTCAACATTCCCAGATCCACTGTGTCAAGAGGGGCCGAGAGTATGACATTTCAGGCATAACATCCCACCATGGACAGCGCAGTGGTCGACCGCCTGCACTTAACGACCGAGACCGGCGACGTCTGCAAAAGAGTCGTAAATTCTAACAACACTAACAATTCTAAGCAACACTGCGTCAAATAACCGCAGAAATCAATGTGGGACGTACAAGGGACTTATCTGTTAGAACTGTGCGGAGAAATTTGGCTTTCTTGGGCTATTCCAGCAGAAGACCGACTCGAGTGCCTTTACTGACAGAACGACATCGCTTCCAGCGACTATCGTGGGCACGTGAGCTTATCGGTTGGTCCCTAGATGAATGAAAATCGTGGCCTGGTCCGATGAGTCACGATTTCAGTTGGTAAGAGCTGATGGTAGGGTTCGAGTGTGGCGCAGACCCCACGAAGCCATGGACCCAAACTGTCAGCAAGGCACTGTTCAAGCTGGTGGTGGCTCCGTAATGGGTGTGGGCTGTTTTTCATGGCATGGACTTGGTCCTCTGGTGCGATTGGACCGAACATTGATTGGAAATGCTTATGTTCAACTACTTGGAATCACTTGCAGCCATTCATGGACTTCAGGTACCCAAACAACGATGGGTTTTATGGATGACAATGCGCCATGTCACCGGGCCACAACTGTTCGCGATTGGTTTGAAGAACATTCTGGACAATTCCAACGAATGATCTGGCCACCTAGATCGCCCGACTTGAATCCCATCGAGCATTTATGGGACATCATCGAGAGGTCTGTTCGTGCCCAAAATCCTGCACCATCAACGCTTTCTGACAATTATGGACGTCTATCGAGACAGCATGGCTCAATATTCCTGCAGAAGACTTCCAACGACTTGTTGAGTCCATGCCACGTCGAGTTGCTGCACTTCGCCGGGCAAAAGGAGGGTCGACACGATATTAAGAGGTATCCCATGACTTTTGTCACTTCAGTGTATATATATATTATTGATACATAAATATTCAATGGGGCCTGATGGCTGAGTGATTAGAGCTCGGTGCCATTGGTTTCGGGTTCGAGTCCTGACAATATCAAGGATGCTTTGCAATGGTTTGGATCCACTTTAAATCGTAAGTTCCGGGTTAATATGACTGTGAAGCGTAGGGCTGGCAAACCTACCTTGTAAAACGAAACATCTCCTGTCTCAAAATCTGCCAGTAGTCAGACGGCCTTGACCCACCATGGGGCTGTTGTGCCAATGAAGAAGGTGAAAATTATTAATATTAATTCATAACCTGATCTTATAATACAAGGAAGGAATTATTTTTCTCGTAAAAAATTAAGTTTTTATTCCGTCGTCTAAACATTATCTGGTAAACTAAAATGTATAACTAAAACAATATTTACATTATTTGCGAAAAAATTGAAACGACAAAGTATTTACGTTTATTGGGTCTTAAAGAATCTGTTTACGTTAGACAAAAATGTATTGAATATTATTTTTTTATTATTATCAATATTTGTAAAAGATTAATAACAACATCCTGATGCTTGCCACAAAATATAAATCTTCATAGAATATGCTCTTTCTTTTCTGTATAAAATGTAATGATTTGAATATACAATTAATATGCATATTACATATTTATTATATCATTAAACTGTTTTTAGCTCCAATCATATTTTTGCTTCAAATAGTGAAAGTAATTATTCCAATTATATTCATTATAATAAATTATATTTGTATTAAATTAGTTGATTTGATATGATTAATGCTTTTCTCTTTCATCAAAAAAAATTCGAGACGTAGAATTAAATCGACGAAATATCGTACATTTTTGAGAAAGATTAACAATATAAAGATCTATATGAAGACTTTTTCTTTTTAATATAAGAATATTTTCATAATAAGTATTCTAAATGCATACTAAAATTCATATTTTAGCACTGTGATGAAATTAAACCCTTATATGTTTTGACATTTTTCTGAAACTGGAAAATTTGAAGTGAATTAAAAATAGCCTTTTATGCTTCGAAGGATTTTAACCTCAGTGATTTAACACTTGTGTCATTCAAGTTCTAATCCCTAAATATCAGGAAATTCGAATTAATGTGTCTGAAATAAAATTACAGTAGTACACAAGTAGGAATTCTTGATATGATAGACCGATAAATACAGCCAATAACGAAAGTTGCCTGGCTGAAGGTTTTGAAAGTATAGCCTCCTACCTTAAAACTAACGTCAAGATAACTAGGCCTAATATCTGGTGGAATGCAAGATCTTTGACAAAAGTATTTTAATTAGGCTTATTATCTAGTGGGACATATCTTTGATAAAGGGAGTTAATTAGGCTTATTATCTAGTGGGACATATCTTTGATAAAGGAGTTAATTAGGCTTATTATCTAGTGGGACATATCTTTGATAAAGGGGAGTTAATTAGCGTAATATCTAATGGAACATATCTTTGATAGAGAAAGTTAATTAGGTTTAATATCTAGTGGAACATATTATTGATAAAGAAAGTTAATTAGGCCTAATGAGACATGTCTTTGATGGATGAAAGTTAATTAGTTCTAATATCTAGTGTGTCTATGTTGATAGAAAGTTAATTAGACCTAATATTTAGTGGGACACATCTTTGTTAGAGAAAACTTACTTAGGCCTAATATCTATTGAAAATATCTTTGACGGAGAAAAGTTAATTATGGCCTAATATCTAGTGGGACACATCTTTGTTAGGAGAAAATTAATTGTGACCTAATATCTAGTGGGACATATCTTTGATAGTGAAACTTAATTAGGCCTAATATCTATTGAGAAATATCTTTGACGGAGAAAGTTAATTATGGCCTAATATCTAGTGAAACATATCTTTTATAAAGAAAGCTAATTAGGCCTAATATCTAGTGGAACATATCTTTCATAAAGAAAGTTAATTAGGCTTTGATATCTAATGGAACATATCTTTTGATAAAGAAAGTTAATTAGGCCTAATATCTCATGAAACATATCTTAGATAAAGTTAATTAGGCCTAATATGTGAAAAGTTAATTAAGGATGATATCTTCTAGTGGAATATATCTTTGATTAAGAAAGATAACTAGGCTTAATATCTAGAGAAACATATCTTTGATGAAGAAAGATAACTATCTTTGGTTAAACTAAAGAGTTAAATATATTCAACTGAAAGTTGAAATAAAAATCAATGTTAAATTTTCAAAAAATCCTCTCATGTTCATCTTTTTCCAAACATTTAATCTCTGATTTCTCATTCCGAATTTCAAAATCTCTATCCATCTCATTTAAGTTCCGATCAGCGTCAACATTTTTTTCATTCTTCCTGTTTCCCGTTCCAGGCAGGAGAGAAAAAAACACCAGGGCAAATCCTGAAAAAATGCGAAAATGGTGTGTCGGGGATAAAATTGCGGTGGTACACGAGTACACAGAGTAGCTCCTGGGATATGAGATGGACCGATACGTGAAGAGGAATAGACAGACACGATACAGAAATTCTTCTTGAAGAGGAAGGAAGGAAGAAAAAATCGAGATACATCATGCGTCATACATATATTTATATGTAAAAGGAGAGGAAAAAAGACTAAGAGACAAACAAATATTTTATTCCAATCGCTCTTTCGTGAAGAAGAACTGAAGGGGTGGTAGGGTAGGAATTGTTTCACGAAAAATGAGAATATTCAGTAAAAAGGACAGGGAACGGAGAGAATAAAAAGGGAAGAGAGTCCTTTAAAAGAAAGGCTCTTCTTCCTTTTGTAGTAGATCCTTGTTTGCCGAAACACCACTGGAATGTGTTTGGGGGTGTAATGGGGGTCACATAAAAATTGATGCGATTTAATATCAACTGAAAAGTCTAGAGTAAGTGAAGTTGAGTTTGAAATTCAGTGTGAATGTAGGTGTTTCGAGGGAAGTCTATAAATAATACAAATGGGTGCCTACTTAACATGCAACAAAATTAAGAACGATTCCGCCTGCGTGAACCTTATCTGCTATGCAAACCACTAATTTGGAAAAACAATTAGAACAAACGATTAGATTAATGGCAAAACAATTAAAAATTGACAACTGATTACAAAAACAAACAATTATTAATTTAACAATTTAATACTTGATTTTAAAGATTGAATCATTAGACAACTGTCTAATTGGAGTTTTCAGTCTCTCTAATGTGATATGAAAACTCGTATTGATTACAAAAGTCCTAATTGCTAACCGATAGGTTGCTACGAAAGTCCCAATGCTAACCGATGGGTTACGAAAGTCCTAAATGCCAACCCAGTGGTTGTTACGAAAATCCTAAATGCCTACTAGGTTGCTACGAAGTCCTAAATGCTTATTAGACTGATTTTGAAAGTCCTAAATTATTAGGTTACTACAGAAATCCTAAATGGCTACTATGAAAGTCTTAAATGGTTACTTGGCTACTACGAAAATCTCCTTGAAAAAAATATTAACTATTCATAATTAAAAATACGATAAAACAATAATAATTTTTAATTGTTGTTATAATTAGAAATTAAACATTCCCACAGCTTAATGTTTTTGTTGTATATGATAATTTTTTTAGAAATAATTAGGCCATTAACAGCTTTTCTCTCTTTTTTACACTGCTTAAATAAAAATTATGTACGTGAACATTAAATATTATGCATATGAAATATATATTAATTGGAAGGAATATATAGATTCTTGTAGAGGATTCAATACTTTTTTCAGTAAAATTACTTTATTTTAGATAATATTTATCAATAGTTTTATAGCATCTAAAATTATAAAAAAATGAAAATACATTTCATATTTAAATATCAAGTTTAATGTGACTGTAATTTTTTAAAGAAAAAATATACAATAAATAAATAATTTATACGCGTCTTCAATTTTCCTTGTTTCTTTTAATAAAAATCTCTAATCAACCTATCACATTCAACAATAAAGAATCAAGAACAAACTATTCTGTTTAAATTATCAGTACTAAGCAATAATTCTCATTATTTTAACGATCGTTAATGTATTACAATAGAAACTTAGTTTGTTCAACAAAAATTAATTACGTCACAACAATTGAATGCATAAATTACGCAGCACTTACTTTTAATGCTGCGATGGTCTAATATTGTTTGCCTCATAATTATTGTTAGTAATTATTTCTAAACAAAATAAGCTATACCTTTTTATAGTTAAATATCAAACTAAAAACGAAGTTGCAACGAAGCTATGAATGTAGAAGTAGTACACAGGAAATTCAGAAGTGTATGCAATTTAAGTAAAATAATTTTTCGTATTAGTGATAAATATACTAGTGAAATAACAATGCCAAAATACTACAAATCAAAAACAGATTCAATACAGCAGAGCTTTAATACAATAAAACTATAACTTACAATTATCCATTTTATTTATCATCCTGACAATTGAGATAGCTTACTCAAAGTTTTACAGTACATCAAAAGAATGGAATCCAATACATCATCAAAGTTTAGAATCGCCATAAGGCGCACTGCTGGTCAGATTTGTTTCTTTTAGAAGAGTTTGGCGTGGTTTGTGCAACGTGGTTTTAATTTTAATTAAAACTTTCATTGCTGCAGCAGGAAGGGCGGTGGGCCAAGACCATCTACCTACTGACAGATTCCGATACAAGAGATGTTTTTTTTTGGGTAGGCTTGTCAGACGTACATCCAACATTCCTATTAGACCGGGGCCTATAGTTTTAAAGGGATACCGAACCAATACAAATATCCATGACACTGCAGGAATTAGAACCAAAAACTTGTGGCACCTAGGGCCAGAAAGTTAGACACACACGGCCATGAGGCCCAAACTAAACCCATATTTGAAGCACATAACTAGTCTGTTATCTATCCATAAACTATGTAAAATATTAGAAATATTAATCAAAACTATTTTTATTTTTTAATGAGTTTACTAATTTCTTATAAGAAATGTGATATTTGAATTTTTTTATTTTATTAATACTATACCAGACCTCTACGTAATATGACATTCTGACCAATATGGGAAAATGTTTGAGAGCGAAATAATATTAATGTTACTTCCATTTTATTGAATTGTTATTCTCAAATGGCAAGACTTTTCTGAGGTAATCCTGACCATTAGAACGCCAGATATGTAATCGATCCATCGTTACCCAAGTACTACGTGAAAGCCTTCTATAGTACAATTACAACGTTATCACTAACGTGTAAACTATTTAGAAATATTATCTATCTCACTTAAAATGTCAATTTTGTCTATCAGGTATTCTTCGTCATTGGCGTAACAGTCTTCTATAAAGGGCCAAGACCGTCAGCCGACTAACCCCATGGTGGGCCAAGGCAGTCTGGGTAAAACTTTCAGATTTTCGGCCCACGCCCAACGCTCTATAGCCATATTAAACGAGGACCTACGGTTTGGTGGATTCCGAACCATTACAAAAAGTATGACACCACCGGTACTCGAACCCGGTGGTATCGAGCGCCAGGAGCACTAGTCACCTAGACCTGGTTTCTCATCAGGTATTAGTGTCTTCAAATTTGATACAACAAAGTATATTTTAGGTTTGCATTCATAGTTTAACTGTTTTATCTCAATTTAGTTAAAATAATTTCCCACTTTAAATAACATAAAAGCTTTTCAACATTCAATAATTTAATTTTACGTTGCATAATATCGAAAATTCAATGTTAATTTCACTTAAAAATTCAGAAAAATTGTTTTTTTTTTTTCATTAGAGAAAAATCTTTCGAAAATTTCTTTCCTCATGCGAAAAGACTCGCTAATGAGTTTAAATTTAAATCTTCGGCTTGGTTTAATGGTATCCAAAATAAAATCATCCAAGAAAACGGCGCAGAAGAAGAAAAATTAAAATAATTTCATCTGCAAGAAAGATTCGAAATTAGTATTCCGTTTTCGTGAATCGCCTTTGTTTCGCTTATTTAACGAAGTGAAATGAGAATAATTTTATTCTCATTACTAAAATTAGTTGTTAAGACGATAAATGCTGAGATTGCATTTATAATTCTAGATGATTCCTTTTGTGGGATAATAATGAAAATAATTCTTTTAAAATGGATTCATTCTTAAATCTGGTACATTGTTTTCAGAAGAATTAAAATATAATTATATATATAATATAAAAGTCTAAATAATTTTTATTATCATAGAAATAAGAGGTTTTCTTTTATCTTTTGTAAAATGGAGAAATTTACGCTTTTTGTTATTATATTTAACTAGAGTTATGGTTCCTACGTTGCCCTTCTTTGTTTGCTGGCACATCTGCAAATTTTGATAAGGACACTAAGGATAAGGATAGTGGACATAAATAATTATACTGATTGTAACAATAATTACTTAAGTGTTTTTCGATTGTTTATTAATTTTATTTGTTGTGAAAAAATGCTTTCTTTATTATAAAGTAAGTGTTAAATTACTTAATGCCGCTAATGAACTTTAAAGGATGTAGAGCACGTTGAAATCATAACTTCAAAAGAAACATAAATAATTATCAGATTGTAATGAATAATTACCATGCTCTTTTTTATTGTTTATTATTTTTATTTG
>BPLR01007930.1:0-15208 GCA_021605095.1 Caerostris extrusa | reverse complement strand
TTTTTGACATTTAGAAAGAATTTTCTTTCTGGACGAAGTGGTGCTCTTTTGAATGGTAGTTACATTTTGCATATTATAAAAATATATTTTTAAAACTACATTATGACGAAGAAATACTTTCTTTTTAAACTACATCAGATAAGCTTCGATAGCTGGGGGCTTTATCAAAGTATGCTTTCAAACTGATAGCTGGCTTTAATCCTTTTCGCTATAGTGATTCTTGAATGCTGGCTCAGTGTCAGGAACAAATCTTTTATTATGCAAATTTTCTCTAAAAATGAAGTATATATATATATATTTCTTTTGGAAGCCGTTCATGTTGGAAGGACTTTTTATGATAATTCTGATTTTCAATCTGGAAATAATAATTATAGGCACTTTTAATAGAAATTTCATTTCTCCCAAACAAGTGAGTATATATGTAAATCCGGATTTAATTAAAAAACATTTTTGAAGGAAGAAAGCCACCTACGATTTATTTTAAATGCCAATAAATTAATTCTCGTTGCAAGGATGTTAGATACAAGGAGTGAATAGCTCCTCCTTGGCCCTGGTAAAGCCACAGGGTTCCATTTCCGCCTGCTCGCCATGTATTTGCGATGCCTCAGATCTTTGGACTGCTATTAAATCAGTCTATCTGCCGTGCACTCCCGCCAATCATACAGGCTGATCCGGCCCGCTGTGCGTTGACTATGCCCGGGCGTTGGGCGTAGGATCGGACAATCCCACACTGTAAAAGAAAGCGCGCCTCTGGTCCTCGAAACCAGCGTCAGCAAACTGGCCTTGGCCTCCCATGCAAATACACACATCGAGAAAGCAAAGTAGAGAGAGACATATGATGAATTTATCCACTAGATAAATTAGTCCACACTGAGTAGAGAAGGTAGAAAGATGATGATTACTCTTTCCATATGGAGAACATGACACCTGTTTGCTAATTATTCATGTCCCAAAAATCAATAGATTCAGCGATTGCCACGGACTGACTTATTATTGCGTAAAGTCGTGGCTGCTTCAGAAAAGAAGAAGCGTTGGAAAAGGAATACTTGGAACGAATGATGTGAGATCATAAAGTGTTCTGTAGAAAATATGATTACTGGTGTAAAAATAAATCATTCCAACGAAATTATGTCTCTTATAATTAAATTGAAAATAGGGACAGGAGGTAGTGGCCATAAATTTAACACTTTACCAATGTAACGAGGTGGAAAAATGCTAGCAAACATTACGCACAGCTTTACTACGTGCTTTGTTCCACTACCTTTAGCATGCATGCACTTTAGAAGAGATTTCATCTCTCACTGGAGAGTTTCATTTCACAGGATAGGTCCAAACCAATTTGAGACACGCATTTGAGATCTATGAATTTGGTTACACCAAAAACTAACATTTTCGAACAGATGTGCTAGATAATAACTATAAATTAAAATTCAAACTATGCCAAACCTTTTAAAGGAGTTATGCCAATATATAGAGGTAACAATGCTAAAAATTAGCAACACAGTATACCGCAATAAGGTGAAAATTCCTTAAACATTATAAATTTATAGTATTTTATTCATTTCCTTAAATACAAATAAAAAATTTAATATTTCATTCATCACAAATTTTCATTTCTCGAAAGATTTAACAAAACCTGCCACACATCGATTTGAAACAAATAATATAACCCGAAACCATATCAGTGAATGTGAGTAGAAAAATAAAGAGTCATCTGTTCCGCCATTTTGCCGAGCGGTAGCAAAGGAGCCAAATAAATGAAGTGGAATCCTTCAGCTGACTGTCAACAGCCGCACTCGTAAGATTTATTTTTGACCTGATTTATGGCGGGGTGAACAGAGATGGAATTTAAAAACATTTAAGGCCGAAAACGCATTCCCTGGTATTATTTATAGAAACGGAACTGTTGGAAGAGCTGCGAACCAAATGGAGAACTGTTCTGGTGTACTGTTCTAGAATTCTTCAGAATTTCCTAAGAATAAAAATTCCCGCTGTCAAGTCCTGAAAGTTTGATGAATGCTCTTCCTTCAAGAGATATCTTCCCATCTACCTTTGGAGTGATATCGCACAGAACTTTCTTAGAGCCAGCTTAACATTTCTTCCTTTAAGTAAAATGTTCCATGGCGGAAAAAGTGGGAATTTTCTAGTAAGTTCGCATTATTTGGTATATATAAAATGCGGAAGAAGCACTCTACGTGGTATGGGAGGGTTTTAATGGAGGAAAAAGCAGAAACAAGCACGGTAGAGAATTTTTCATTTAGAAAGAAATTTTTTCTTTTTTGGAATGAAGGTTGTTTTGGAATAATCGTAACATTTTTGCATATAAAAAATTGGACAGGAATATTTTTTTAAACCACATTTCTAAGATAGCGTGATAGTTAGGGCTTGATTATAAAACTTTCGGCTACTTTTTCACCTTTCATTCGAAGTCTTTGAATGTTGGTTGTATTAGAACAAATTTTTATTGTAATTTTCTAAAATGAACTTTTTTTTTTTCATATATTTTTTTTTGAGGCACATTTAAAATTTTTATTTAATTTTTTTATATAACTCTCATTTTCAAGCTGAAGCAATAATTAAAATCTCTGATTTAAATCTTCTTCTAAATAGTTGGACATGCATTAAAAATGCAATTTAATTAAGAAATATTTTTTTAGACTTCTAGGAATTTATTAATAACTTAATTTACTGCTGCTTTAAAAAAGGCGGGCCCTGATGGCCGAATGACAAGTGCTCTGGCATTCGGTGTCATAAGGTTCGAGACCCGATCATGCCATGGTTGTTTGTAGTGGTTCTGAATCACTTTAAACCATAACTTTCAGTTTAATATGTCTGTTGAGCGCTGGATGTAGGGCTGACAACCCTATAACATAAAAAAAAGCCGCCTTCTTTCTTGAATTCAGCCAGTATTCAGACTGGACTTGGCTCACCATGAGGCATTTGAGAAAATGAAAAGAAAGTAAAAAGGGAAAATACGGTAATTTACTGGTCTTCGAATGGATTAATCTATTGGTGGTATAAGATTAAAATTAGTGATTTTAAAATATCAGAATATGATATATAATTGACCATTATTAAACTTCGATATTGTTGTTAAAATATGAAATAACAATGCTAAGTCAGAAAATACTGTAAAACATTTTAACTTTTATAGCGCTTTGTTCATTAATTTCATGTATGCATGCATTTAGAAAATTTCACTCAACATCCCTGAAACTTTCCATTTTGTAATGATTTATCCAACGAGATACGATTTAGAATAATATAATTTCAAAATTCCTATTTTCAGTTAATGTGCGAGTCAACAAATAAAGAAAAGCATTCGTTCCGTCATTTTGAGAGTGACAAAAAGAAGAGAGCCAACAAACGGAAGGTGTGGAATCCTTTTCAGTTACTGTCAACAGCCGCACTGCAAGACTTATTTCTGACCTGGATTTATGGTGGGGGGAACAAAGATGGAATTTTAAACCCATTTAGGGCGGAAAACGCATCCTCTCGTATTATTTATAGAGAATTGTTGGAAGGGTTGGCGAACCAAATGGAGAATTGTTCTGGTACTGTTCTAGAATTCTTCAGAATAAATTTCCACTGCCAAGTCTTGAAAGTTTGATGAATGCTTTCTTCCTTTTAATAGATATTTTTATCTGCATTTGGAGAGATATCGCACCGAATTTTCCTAAAGCCGAAGCTTAACATTTCTTCCTTTAAATTGAAAAACGTTCCATGGCGGGAAAAGCGGGAATTTCACGTAAGTTCGCATTAATAATCATATGTATAAATAATGTGGAAGAAACAGTCTACGTGGTATGGGGTTTTTAATGGAGGAAAGAAAGATCCAAACGCGGCAGAGAATTTTTGACATTTAGAAAGAATTTTTTTTTTAAATTTATTTTTTTTAATTTTTTATTATTATTATTTTTTTTTTTTTTTGAACGAAGGTTGTTTTTAGAATGGTAGTAACATTTTGCATATGAAAATTGTAGAGGAATATTTTTTAAACCACATTTCTAAGATAGCGTGATAGTTAGAGCTTATCAAATAGCTCTCTCTGCTAAATTTAATATTATATTAAATTTAGTTAGTTTAGTTTTTAATATTATATTTAATATTATATAATATTTAATATAATTAATTTATTATATTTAATACTTTGCAAGTAAACGGAGTGACCTGATGGCCGAGTGCCTAGCACTCTGGCGCTCGGGAATACAGGTTTCGGGTCGAATCCCTGCGGTGCCATGGATATTTATAGTGGATCGGAATCCACTTTAAATCGTAGGTCATGGTTTAATCTAACTGTAGAGCGTTGGGTGTAGAGCTGATAACCCTATCCCCGTAAAAGAAAACATCTTCTCTCTCGAAATATGCTAGTAGCCAGACGGCCTTAACCTATCATAGAGCTGATGCACCAGTTAAGAAGTGAATGGAAGAATGTGGTCTAGTCTATAATACTAGTCTATGACTCCTCTAGTCTACTAGTGAAAATTAAAATTAGTACTTATCAATCTGACAATAGGATATATGTTTGCTTATTATTCAACTACGAAATTATAATCAATACAGTATTTGTCATTATACCCGTATTACGGCTATAAATTCAGGTGCTCGAGAAAAGAAAAAAATATGTTTCGAGTTTAGTTTCAAAGTGAATGATGGGTTTAAAATTTCACTTAAATACGATTATAAAAAGTACATTGCAAAGAAATTATTTTTTTATTATTAAATTAAAAATCCCATAAAGTGACAATGATTAAATTTAACATTTTAACAATTTAAAACGGTGGAAAATAATTTAAAACATTGCAACTATATAGTCCTTTGTTCATTAATTTCAAAATGCATGCATTTAGAACATTTCATTCATCACTAAAACATTCCATTTCAGAAAGATTTAACCAATGAGGCATGATTTGAATAATATAAATTTCCTATTTTCAATGAATGTGAGCGGTAATAACTATAAAATAAATTTAAACCAAATGAATTCTCTTTTCATTACCACAGTTGTTAACATATGAAGTGACAATTTTGAAACTCAACACTGTAACAAAGTAATAACAATGCGCAGTATAACAAGGAGGAAATATTTTCGAACATTGTAATTTTATAGCTCTTTGTTGCTTCATTCGAAGAATACATGCATTTAAAAGATTGCATTAATCGCTGAAACTTTCCATTTCAGAATGATTTAACCAATGAGACACGATTTAAATAATATAACTTTAAACCTCCCATTTTCAGTGAATGTGAGAGATAAAAAAGAAAAGGAGCATTCGTTCCGCCATTTTGCGAGTGACAAAGAAGAAAGCCAGCAAACGGAAGGTGTGCAATCCTTTTCAGTTACTGTCAACAGCCACACTCGAAACACATATTTCTGACCTGGATTTATGGTGGTGGGAACAAAGATGGAATTTTAAACCCATTTGGGGCGTTAAAACGCATCCTCTCGTATTATTTATAGACGAGAATTGTTGGAAGGGTTGCGAACCAAATGGAGAACTGTTCTGCTACTGTTCCAGAATTCTTCACAATTTCCGAAGAATAAATTTCCAGTGTCAAGTCCTGAAAGTTTGATGAATGCTTTCTTCCTTCCAAGAGTTATTTTTATCTACATTTGGAGAGATATCGCACCGAATTTTCCTAAAGCCGAAGCTTAACATTTCTTCCTTTAAAGTAAAAACGTTCCAGAAAGGCAAAAGTGAAAATTTCACGTAAGTTCGCATTAATAATCATATGTATATAAAATGTGGACGAAACAGTCTACTTGGTATGGGGTTTTAACGGAGGGAAAAAGAACAAAACGCCGCAGAGAATTTCAGACATTTAGAAAAGAAATCTTTCTTTTTAAAAACTAAAGTTGCTATTTTTGAATGATAGTAATATCTTTCATATGAAAAATTGCAGAGGAATATTTTAAATGACATTTCTAAGATAGCGTGATAGTTAGACGTCATCAAATAGCTCTCGGCTAATTTTTCCCCCCTTTTATTGGAAGTCTTTGAATGTTGGATTTGTGTCAGAACAAATTTTTATTATAATTTCCTAAAATGAAGCCTTTTTGTTATACAAAAAATATTTTTTCTTTTGAGTTACATTTAATTTTTCATTCAAATTTCATACAATTCTCATTTCCAAACAGAAATTATAGTTGAAATCTCTTATTAAGATTTCATCTAAATAGCTGAACTTGAATTAAAATGCAATTTACTTAAAATATTTTTAAACCTCAGGAATTTATTAATAAATCAATTTGTTGCTGCAAGTATAAGGAAAAAGATGGTGATCTGTTAGTCTGCGAATCTAACAGCCTACTAGTGATAAACGATTACAATTATAGTCTTTTCAATGTGAGAATATGATGTCTCATATTAATGCTCTAAATCTATTTGTATATGCTTCTAAACAGGAGAATAACTTGGGATTTAATTTAAAGGAATAATGAGTATAAATTTTGATGTAAATAAAAATAAATTGAAAACTCCTATTTTCAGGGAAGGGGAGTGAAAATAACTATAAAAAAGCAATCTAAACACATCAATTCTTTTTCTATTACAACAGTTGCCAACATATGAGGTAGCAATGCTGAAACCTAACACAGTAACACTGTAACAATAATGTGCTGACTAACAAGGTGGAAAATATTTTCAAACGTTGTAACTATATAGTACTTTGTTCATTTATTTAAAGTATGCATGCATTTAGAAGATTCAATTCACTGAAATTTTCCAATTTAGAATAATATAATTTCAAAAAACTATTTTCAGTTAATGTGAGAGTCAAAAAAAAATAAAGAAAAGCATTCGTTCCGTCATTTTGAGAGTGACAAAAGAAGAGAGCCAACAAATGGAAGGTGTAGAATCCTTTTCAGTTACTGTCAACAGCCGCACTGGCAAGACTTATTCTGACCTGGATTTATGGCGGGGGAACACAGATGGAATTTTAAACCCATTTGAGGCGGAAAACGCATCCTCTCGTATTATTTATAGACGAGAATTGTGGAAGGGTTGCGAACCAAATGGAGAACTGTTCTGCTGCTGTTCTAGAATTCTTCAGAATTCTTGAAGAATAAATTTCCACTGCCAAGTCCTGAAAGTTTGATGAATGCTTTCTTCCTTCCAGAAGTTATTTTTATCAACCTTTGGAGGGATATCTATCTACCTTTGGAGATATTGCACCGAACTTTCTTAAAGCCGAAGCTTAACATTTGTTCCTTTTAAATAAAAAAAACGTTCCACGGAGGGGAAAAGTGGAATTTTCACGTCAGTTCGCATTAATAATCTTATATGTAAAAAATGTGGAAGAAAGAGTCTACGTGGTATGGGTTTTAATGGGGGTAAAAAAGAACCAAACGCCAAATTTTTTTTTTTTTTTTTTTTTTTTTTTGAACGAAGGTTGCTTTTATTTGAATGACAGTAATATTTTTATGCATATGAAAATTGTAGAATACTTTTTCAAAGCACATTTCTAAGATAGCGTGATAGTTAGGGCTTTATCAAAAATAGCTCTCGGCTAATTTTTTTTCCTTTTACTCCGAAGTCTTTGAATGTTGGATTTGTATTAGAACAAATTTTTTATTGGAATTTTCTAAAATGTTTTTTTTTTTTTTTTTTAAGTTTTTTTTTTAAATATTTTTTGTTAGGTGCATTTAGTTTCACATAGAATTTTCATTTTCAAGCCTAAATAATAATTAAAATCTCTTATTAAAATTTTCTTCTAAATAGTTGAGCATGCATTAAAAATGAAATTTTAATGAAAAAAAGTATTTTTGAGCCTCCAGGAATTTGTTAATAAATTCATCATCATTCACGCAACTGCCGCTTTGTGGGCCAAGGCCGTCTGCCAACTCTCATATTACAAGACGTTTTTCATTTCACGGGGTAGGGCTGTCAGCTGTAAGTGGAACGTTCAACAGTAATTGTTGAGCATGTATTAAAAAGGCAATTCAATTAAAAATATATTTTTAGGAACACATCTCGTAATCTTCAAGTAGGCAGACCTCCTTGGGCCACAGAGAGGCTGTTGCGTACATGATGATGATGAATTTATTAATAAATTCCTTTGGGCCTAAAAATATTTTTGAACAAACTGTAATACATGCTCAACTATTTAGAAGGAATTTTTAATAAGAGATTTTAACTATAGAAAATGAGAAATTAAAAATTAAATGTAACGAATGTAATGAATGTTTTAAAATGAAAAACTAAATGTAACTAAAAAAATCATATACTATTTTGCATAAAAAAAACTTCAAATTAGAAAAATTACAATAGCAATTTGTTCTAATACAAAATGCAATATTCAAAGTTTTCAGAATAAAAGGAAGAAAAATCAGCCGAAAGCTATTTGATCAAGCCTAACTATCTCTCGCTATCTTAGAAATGTGGTTTAAAAAAATATTCCTCTCAGTTTTCATATGCAAAATGTTACTACAATATATTGAAAATTATATTGTTATATTGAAAAAAGCAACTTTCGTACAACAAAAAAAAAAAAAAAAGGAAAATTTCTTTCTAAATGTCAAAAATTCTCTGCGGCGTTTGGTTCTTTTTTTCCCTCCATTAAAACCCCATACCACGTAGACTGTTTCTTCCACATTTTTTATACATATGATTATTAATGCGAACTTACGCGAATTCCCACTTTTCCCTCCATGGAACGTTTTTTACTTTGAAGGAAGAAATGTTAAGCTTCGCCTTTAGAAAAATTCGGTGCGATATCTCTCCAAAAGTAGATAAAAATATCTTTCGGAAGGAAGAAAGCATTCATCATACTTTCAGGACTTGGCAGCGGAAATTTATTCTTCTGTAATTCTGAAGAATTCCAGAACAGTAGCAGAACAGTTCTCCATTTGGTTTGCAACCATTCCAACAATTCTCGTCTATAAATAATACGACAGAATGCGTTTTCCCGCCTCAAATGGGTTTAAAATTCCATCTCGGTTCCCCCCGCCATGAATCCAGGTGAGAAATAAGTCTTGCGAGTGCGGCTGTTGACAGTAACTGAAAAGGATTCCACACCTTCCATTTGTCGGCGCTCTTCTTTTGTCCCCTTACAAATGGCGGAACGAATGCTTCTTTATTTTTTGTCTCTCACCTTCACTGAAAAAGAAGTTTTGAAATCATATTATTCAAAACGTGTCTGATTGTTTAAATCTTTCTGAAATGGAAAGTTTCTCTTTCAGAATGCTCTCTTTTTTTTTGTCACTCGCAAAATGGCGGGGCGAATGCTTCTTTCTTTCTTTTTTTTCTTGTCTCTCACATTCACTGAAATTCGGAGTTTTGAAATCATATTATTCAAACCGTGTCACATGGGTTAAATCATGGTAATGAACTGGAAAGATTCAGTAATGAATGAAATTTTCTACCTTGTTACACAGTACATAATTGTTACTTTGTTAAAGTGTTAAAGTTCAGCAATGTTACTTCATATGTTAATAACTGTTGTAATACAGAGATAATTGATATGGCTTAGATTTATTTTATAGTTATTGTATCTCACATTCACTGAAAATAGGCGTTTTGAAATTATAATATTCAAATCGTGTCTCATTAGTTCAAACATTCTAAAATGAAAAGTTTCAGCGATGAATGAAATTTTTAAATGCATGTATATTTGATATTAATGAAGACTTTCTAATCATAAAGTTACAATGTTGTAAGAGTGAAAGCTGTATTATCTACTTTGTTACATATTACATTGTTAAAGTGTTAAATTTCAGCATTGTTATATCATATGTTAACAATGCTGAAATTTAACAATTATATAACAATAAAGTTACAATAAATAGAGTATTGATATGGTTTAAATTTATTTTAAAGTTATTGTCTCTCATATAATAATTTTTTTAAAATTTATTTCCTTATAAACTTACACCTATCCTTCACTTTAAATTTTATCCCAAGATATCTTTTCTGAAGCATATAAATTTAGAAGCTTAATACGAGGCATACTGTAAAATGCAGAATTTATTAAAATTTCGGTGTTCAATAATAAGCAATCAAATATCATATTCTCATATTGGATAAGTAATAATTTTTATATTCTACCACTAGTAGACTAATGGATTCTCAGACTAGTAGATCACCATCTTTTCATTTTAGTAGTAGCAGTAAATAATTTATTATTATTTTTCTGGGGGCCTAAAATTATTTTTTAATTAAATTGCATATTTAATACATGTTCAACTATTTAGAAATTAATTTTAATAAAAATTTTAACTATTATTTCAACTGAAAATGAAAATTGTATAAGAAATAAAATAAAAATTAAATGTATCTCAAAAAAGATTAAATTTTTACAAAAAAGATACTTCATTTCAGAAAATTACTATAAAACTGTGTTCTTAAAATAATCCTAATAATAATAATAGTGTAATAATAATCCAACATTCAAAGACTTCAAATAAAATGGAAAAAAAAAATTAGCCGAAAGCTATTTAATTAAGACCTAAATATCACGCTATCTTAGAAATGTGGTTTAAAAATTATTCTTCTCCAATTTTCATATGCAAAATGTTACTACCATTCAAAAAATGCAACCTTCGTTCAACAAAAAAAAAGAAGAGATTCTTTCTAAATGTCAAAATATTCTCTGCGGCATTTGGTTCTTTTTTTCATCCATTAAAACCCCATACCTCGTAGACTGTTTTTCCATATTTTTTGTATACATATGATTATTAATGAGAACTTACATGAAATTCCAACTTTTCCAGCCATGGAATGTTTTTTACTTTGAAGGAAAAAATGTTAAGCTTCGGCTTTAGGAAAGTTCGGTGCGATATCTCCAAAGGTAGATAAAAATATCTCTTGGAAGGAAGAAAGCATTCATCACACTTTCAGGACTTGGCAGTGGAAATTTATTCTTCGGAAATTCTAAACAATTCTAGAATAGTACACCAGAACAGTCTTCCATTTGGTTCCCAACTCTTCCAACATTTCTCGTCTATAAATAATACGAGAGAATGCGTTTTCCCGCCCTCAAATGGGTATAAAATTCCATCTCTGTTCCCCGCCTTAAATCCAGGTAAGAAATAAGTCTTGCGAGTGCGGCTGTTGACAGTAACTGAATCATTGTAACCATTTCAATTCTCTCTTTTTTTTACAACAGTTGTTAACATATGATATAACAATGCTGAAATTTAACACTTTAACAATGTAATAATTATGTAAAATATAACAAGGTAGAAAAAACAACTTTCAATCTTACAACAATGCAATTGTGTGTTTATAATGCGTGTCCATTAATTTCAAGTATGCATGCATTTAGAAGATTTCATTCGTCACCAAAACTTTCCATTTCAGAACCATTTAACCCATGAGAAGCGATTTGAATAACATAACTTCAAAACTTCTACTTTCAGTAAATGTGAGAGTCAAAAATAATGAAGAAGCATTCGATCCGCCATTTCTCCGAGTGACAAAAAGAAGAGAGCCAACAAATGGAAGGTGTGGATTCCTTTTCAGTTACTGTCAACAGCTGCACTAGCAAGACTTATTTCTTTCCTGGATTTATGGTGGAGAACAGAGATGGAATTTTAAGCCCATTTAAGGCCGGAAAACGCATTCTCCCGTATTATTTATAGAACGGAGCTGTTGGACGAGTTGCGAACCAAATGGAGAACTTTATGGAGAATGAGAATGGTGTACTGTTCTAGAATTCTTCAGAATTTCTAAGAATAAATTTCCGCTGCCAAGTCCTGAAAGTTTGATGAATGCTTTCTTCCTTCCAAAAGATATATTTATCTACCTTTGGAGAGATATCGCTCCTAACCTTTTCTAAAGCCGAAGCTTAACATTTCTTCCTTCAAAGTAAAAAAAACCGTTCCTTGGAGGTAAAAGTGGGAATTTCAAATTCGCATTATTAATCATGTATATAAAAAATGTGGAAGAAACAGTCTACGTGTATGGATTTTAACGAAGGAAAAAAAGAACCAAACGGCGCAGAGAATTTTTGACATTTAGAAAGAAACCTTCTCTTTTTGGAAAGAAGGTTGCTTTTTTTAAATGGTAGTAACATTTTGCATATGAAAATTGGAGAGGAATATTTTTAAACCACATTTCGTAAGACAGCGTAATAGTTAGGACTTTATCAAATAGTTTCCGGCTAATTTTTTTCCCTTTTTAGTCGTAGTCTTTGAATGTCGGATTTGTATTAGAACAAATTTTTATTGTAATTTTCTAAAATGAAGCATTTTTTTGATAAAAATAAATATATTCTTTTTAATTTTTTTTTTTAATATTTCATACAATTTTAATTTTCAGTTGGAAACTAATTAAAATTTCCTTCTAAATAGTTGTGCCTGTATTAAAAATGCAATTTAATTAAAAATAATTTTTGCCATCCAGGAAAATATTAATTTAAGCCTCCAAGTAAACGCGAAAAGATTAGTGATCTACTAGTCTACGAATCCATTAGTCTAGTGATAGTAGAAGATTCAAATTTTTGACTTTCCAATATGAGAATATGATTCTTCATATTAACGCTCTAAATTTATTGTATATGCTTCTGAAATGGAGAATAATTGGGATTAATTTTAAAGTGAATAATGAGTATAAATTTGGATGTAAATAAAAATAACTTTTTAAAACTCCTATTTTCAGTGAATGTGAGGAAAATACTATAAAATAAATCTATCTTAGCTATATCGATTCTCTTTTTATTTCAATTATTAAAATATGAATTAACAATTCTGGAATTTAACACTCATGTAACAATAATACACAGTGTAACATGGTAGAAAATACTGTCAAACATTGCAACTTTAAGATGCTTTGTTCATTAATTTCAAGTATTCGTGTATTTAGAAAAATTTCACTCGCCACTGAAAGTTTCCATTTCAGAATGATGTGTTAAATTATTCTGAAATGGAAACTTTCTCTTTTTAATAAAACAATTGTTAACAAATGCTGTAAAAATGCTGAAATTTAACACTTTAACAATGTAAGAATAGTGCATGCATGCATTTCAAAATTTCGTTCTTCTCTGAAACTTTTCCATTTCAGATTTAACCAATGAGACATGATTTGAATAATATCAAAACTCTTATTTTCAGTGAATGGAAAAGACAATAATTATAAAAAAAAAAAAAATATATAAGCCATATCAATTCGCTTTTCATTACAACAATAACGAAATCTGAATCATATCAATTGTCGTTTTCATTACAACAATTCTTAACATATGCTATACCTAATAACAATGATGATAAACATAATAACAATGTTTAACACACTAACATGATAAACATAATAACATAATAACATGCTAAACATGGTAACAAATCTGAAATTTAATACTTTAATGATTCTAAACCAAATGCCATAACTAAATCTAAATCATATCAAAATCTCTTTTCCTTACAACAATTGTTAACATATAAAATAACAATGCTAAATTTAACACTTCAACGACGCTTTAACGAAATCTAAAATCACATCATTTCTCTTTTTCATTACCACAATTGTTAACATATGAAGTAGCAATGCTGAAATCTAACACTTTAGCGATGTAACAATACAGTGTCTTATGTATACACACTAATAATAAAAGTAATAATATACTGTTTAAATCATTTTTGAAATAGAAACATTCCATTTCAGAAGGATTTACCCAATGAACACGATTTCAATAATATGATTTCAAGAGCTTCTATTTTCAGTGAATGGGAGAGAGACAAAAATAAAGAAGAAGCATTCATTCCGCCATTTTCCGAGTAACAAAGAAGAGAGCCAACAAATGGAAGGTGTGGAATCCTTTTCGGTTACTGTCAACAGCCGCACTCGCCAGACTTATTTCACACCTGGATTTATGGCGGGGGAACAGAATGGAGATTTTAAACCCATTTAAGGCGAGAAAACGCATTCTCTCGTATTATTTACGGAACGAAATTGGAAGGGTTGCGAACCAAATGGAGAACTGTTCTGGTACTGTTCTAGAATTCTTCAGAATTTCCGAGGAATAAATTTTAACTGCCAAATCCTGAAAGTTTGATGAATGCTTTCTTCCTTCGAAAGATATTTTTATCTACCTTTGGAGAGATATCGCACCAGAATTTTCTCAAAGCCGAAGCTTAACATTTCTTCCTTTAAAGTAAAAAACGCTCCATGGCGGAAAAGTGGGAATTTCACGTAAGTTCGCATTAATAATCATTTATATAAAAAATGTGCAGAAACAGTCTACGTGGTATGGGGCTTTAATGGAGGGAAAAGAGAACCAATCGCCGCAGAGAATTTTTGACATTTTAGAAAGAATTTTCTTTTTTTTTTTTTGGACGAAGGGTGCTCTTTTTTAATGGTAGTTGCATTTTTGCATATTATAAAAAATAATTTTTAAAACTACTACTAAGAAATACTTTTTTAAACTACATTAAGATAGCGTGATAGTTGAGCTTATCAAATAGCTTTCGGCTAATTTTTTTCCTTTTCTTCAAAGACTTTGAATGTTGGATTGTATTAGAACAAATTTTTATTGTAATTTTCTAAAATGAATTTTTTTTTTTGATATATTTCTTTTGAGCCACATTTAATTTTTTTTTTATAATTCTGATTTTCAATCTGAAATAATAATTAAAAGCTTTTAATGAAATTTCATTCTAAATAAGTGAGTATATATTAAAAATTCGATTTAATTAAAAAATATTTTTAGGCCACCAGTTATTTATTAATAAATTAATTTACTGTTGCAAGGAGTTGACAAGGTGAATAGCTCTTGGCTTGGGTGCCACAGGGTTCCATTTCCGCCACTGCCATGGATGTGTGTAGTGTTTCGGAATCCCTTTTTGAATCATATTAGAATTCAGTTTATCATAGTATGCCAGTCAATCATATTAGATCCCGGTCTATTATGATTGTAGAGCGTTGGGCGCAGGACTGACAATCCTACACCGTAAAATGAAAATGTCTCCTGTCTCGAAATCTGAAATTAGGCAATTGGCCTTGGCCTACCATGGGGCTATTACACCAATGAAGAAGAAGTAAAAAGAGAAAATATGATGATTTCTACGAATCATTAATCTACTAGTGGTAGAAGATAAAATTATTGATTTTTAAATATGAGAATATGACACTTGTTTGCTAATTATTCATGTCTAAAATTATAATAAATTCAGCAATTGTCATGATGACTCATATTATGCCTCAAATTTAGTTGCTTCAGAAAGAAAGTGTTGAAAGGAATATTAACGTGAATGACGGGTATAAATGTTCATGAA